>APFE031303880.1:94022-115714 GCA_000404065.3 Pinus taeda | reverse complement strand
GAGGTTTAATATGAAGGATAGTAAACCGGTGAAGGTTCCTATTCCTGTAGGTGTGAGGTTATCTGTTGAACAATGTCCCAAGACACAAGAAGAGGAAGAGGACATGTCCTGTGTTCCATATGCAAGTGCAGTCAGTAGCCTAATGTATGCAATGGTCTATACTAGACCAAACATTGCACATGTAGTGGGGGTATTAAGCAGGTTTATGTCAAAACCAGGGAAGGAGCATTAGACAACAGTGAAGCGGGTTTTCAGGTATTTGCGTGGCACTAGTGATTATGGTTTGTGCTACCAAGGAATACTAGGATTTTCCAGAGTGTTGGATATTGATGGCTTTGTTGATGCAAACTGGGCTAGAGATTTGGATCAAAGAAGATCTACAAGTTGGTATGTGTTTAACCTATTTGGAGGTGCAGTCAGTTGGATGAGTAAGAAACAATTTGTAGTGGCACTATCAACTACAGAGGCAGAATACATGGCATCCACTCATGCAAGCAAGGAAGTAGTTTGGTTGCAGAGATTGTGTTCAAGTACGGGGTTGGTATAAGAAGTTATAAGGATAGACTATGATAGCGACAGTTCAATTTTCTTAGCAAAGAACCCCACATATCATTCAAAGACAAAGCACATTTATGTTTAGTATCACTTTGTGAGGGATATGATAGAAGACAAAAAGGTGTTGGTGGTAAAGGTGGACACTTTGAAGAATTCTGCAGATGCATTGACAAAATCTGTGAGCTCTGAGAAGTCCTCTTGGTGTAGAGAGACAATGGGCATTTCAGGGCTGGAAAAATGACTAAGCTCTCTTGTGGCCCCCTTTGGAAAGAGAACAACAAGTGGAAGAATGTTGGGTTGTGTTATATTCTTTCCTTGTAGTTAATAAGGGGTTTGAGGGCCAACCATAACCCCACTTTATGAGGCCCATAAAATTTTGGTTTTGGACCCTATGTTAGGTTGGGTGGACCCACCTATGCTTTTGTGCATGATTTTCGCACATGTTTTTTCGACGCGATGGTTTTCGGTCCATGGTATTGGATGTTTCGGCATGTATAGATATGTATTATAAGATTGAAAGGAACATAATGAAAAATCAAGATGGTAGTCCCGATTTTGGGATCCAGGGGAAAATCTCTGTGTATATGTGTTTTATGTGTTCTGATCTCGCATTATTTATTTTTTGTGTTTTAGAATTCGTATGCAAGTAATTTATGTACGGTGTTAAAACCTACAGTCACTTAATTTATAGGATCATTAGGGCTTCATAGCCTTGTCAAAATCTTAATAAAACTCAAGATTCCTTGAACCTAATTTGATGAGGGTATGCAAGGTGTCAAGTTTCCATATTGCTTCTTTGAACCCTTCAATGATAATATTTTTGTGTTGGAAAACCCTTTGAGATTAATACCACCTTGTTTTCACCAATGAGAATTAGCAAATTAATTGTAGTGAGAAATACATTTTATAGTTAGTATAAGGGTAATATGTAGTTCTATACATACTTAACATGGAATTATCAAATATCCATTTCAGAAATAAAAAAATAATATCAATGAACTAAAAAAATTAATAAATCAATGAAAATAAAATTAATCTCAACACAATCACTCATCATACCAATTCATGTGCAATGGATTCATTTAATCATGTATAAAGTGAAATTTAGTTAGATTCCTTCAACCATTTAAAACTTGAAGGTTCACTTTATCAAAAACAATTTTCATTTTGATGAATCAATTTTTTTCAAAATTATTTTAATAATTGTTTACATGAAGTGGTTTACAAATACTGCTTATAATTATTTTAAAATTTCTTTTTTTTTATTTTTATTTTTTTTATTTTGGTGTATGATCCTAACAAAGTCTATTATTCAATTTAGTAAACAAAATTCAACATAAATTATAACATAATTACAATTTCATGAGATGTATATTTTTTATATATTTGCAAATTATTGAACTAAAATCGTATAGAAGTAAATTATTATAGGATAACTTGAATTGGTATTATTAGTTTTCATAAATTTGGTATTTTATATATTTTTTTAAGGGTTATGTCTAATAAAATATCAACAAAAACACACATTTTTTTTAATTATAAAAAATTGTAATTAGAAAGTATTATTATTTGCGAAAGTAGACTTTTAAATTTTGAATTTATATGAAATGTCCCAAAATTAAGAAAAACTTTTACCATGTGTTAAGTAGTTCTTTCATAGACAATAACATCTAATAATAAATAGAATTATTTTTTCTATCAAATATTTAAATTTAATACTATTATTAAAAGAAAATAACACATTTAAATTTAAATTTAAATTTGGTAATCCCCAAATTCCAACCATTCTTATTACTCTATCCATAAAAATCTAGTTTAAATATCAAAGAAAACTAAATAATGTGAGAATAATTTTTAGCTTATCAATGTTATGCTGCCGTCCACTTATCTCTGAGAATATCCAAGCATATCGCTCCGCTTTCACTGCTGATATTAGGGTGCCACACTTTCGTGATAAACTGCATTTTTGCAGGTTCGAATGGATAATGCTGAGGCACACGAATGTCAACTTGAAAGACGCCGTCTTCATAAGGAGTACCCACAGGGCCTCCAATGGTCCCGCACAGGTGTGACAGGTCATTGTCCCCGCAGACCTTAATGCTATTGCCTGTTAACTGCGTATTTTTTTCTATCTGACTTATTTCTTTTTGTATCCGTTGGGCAACGAACGCCATCGTCGCCTGAAAAACCCTAACACAGTTGACTGTACAAAGTTCTTAAATACGCGGTTGCTCTATTAGTGGAAATAGATTTGCGCACCTTCACTTTTTTCAAACAACTCAATTCTCTGTCAGCCTCTACCCGTTTTAATTTCGGTAATTTACTTATAATATTAGCCCAATGAAAATGTGGGACCATGGCCATTGAAAAGTCGTGACCGACTTAATTATTGCTCACACTACTAAAATACGACTGAACTGCATCTCTCTTTATTGGTTTGTTTGATTATTATATCACTTTTATTGAACATATATTTCTTAAATTAATATTTTTTATCTGCATTTTTTTCTCTTTCACGTTATATTAATTTAGTTTATTATAATAATTGTAGTTTAATTTAATTTAATTCACTATGAAATTTATAATTTAAAACTATTATGCCCAATAAATTTATTTAATTATATATAATTATTCATTATAATATGTTTAATTTAATTTAGGATTTAATTATATGTTTATACTATTTTTGAATTCAAATAGATTTAATGTTTTGAAAATTTGTTGTCGTCACTTGGATTGTGCTTATTGGAATTTAAAGATCCTAAAAAATATGCCTTAAAAAAAGTTAAAATATAGAATAGTAAGACAACTTAAAATATTTCAATCATTAGAAATTATATTTTTTTACCTTCTAAAAGATGTTTGCACCTCAAAAAATTTGATCCCCTTTGATTCTTATTAGATTCCATTTTAAGACAAATTTATAATGTTAATAGATACTAGCCTACATGCATCATATCTCTCTAGGTGCAAACCTTCTTTTTAGAGTGTAAATCTTGAGGAATGGATTGCACCTACTTGATCTCGGAGTTAGATAGATGTATGCTAATTATAAGCTAATTATAATAAAGCGAAAACCAATCTCTGCACATAGTCACTAGACAATATGTCTCTCAACATTAACATACCAACACCTACAAGGCCTAAAGGTTGACCAATAAAAACCCTAAAAGTTTGCAACATACAAATAGTTTTTTCAATACATGATCTCTTTTAAGGTTGGTACACTAGCTTTCATGGGTATTATAGTTGATGTAGATTAAGTTTTTGTTCATGTAGTGGGCGATTTGAGAAAATTTGAAATGTTCTATCTACATACACGGGGGAAAGATGAAAAGAGAACCATTGCAACATCATAGCCAAGCCACCTTTGTTTCAATCATTGAGAAATTGATACCCACACAGATTTTGGGTCCTAACCTGAAAGGCATAAATGCCATCATCAAGCTAAGGAAATCTTTGTCGTAGGGATTGTGGCCTTTTTTCATGGTCACATTTCTTTTAAGGTGATCAATGATTGTCTACCTTAGTGACCTATGTACTTCTTAGTCTAACCTTTGGCCTTTCTTTTAGACACAATTATCTCATTGTCGCATTAATTCCATTGTGTCCATTGCCTGAGTGTTCATCACCTCAACTTACTAAAGTTCGAAGGGGAAACAGTTTGTGGACTCATCAAAACCCAAAGAGGCAAAACTAATATATGTAACCAACTTAGATTTTGTACAAATATAAGTACTCAAATAAAATTGAAAATATGAATCTATTGAGATCTCTTTATTTAATTTAACATTTGTAGCTATGTTTTATTTTGTACTAGATTTTTCAAAGTGGTATTAGAGCCAACTCTAGGCCTACCCTTTCATGGGAGAGCTTAGGGATGAGTAAATAAATGATATTTGAGTGGTAAGTGTGTGGGCAGTCCTGTGAACCGCGTAGAGATTCAAGCAACCAATGTTAATTTGCTTGTGCATGGGAGAAGTCTTGTACCATGGGATGTTGAATATACTTGAATTTGGACAATAGAGTCTGCTAGCATGAAGTATAACATTGGAGCATGTAGTTGCAGTGGAGTTGTGAGTAAATTCCAGAGTCATCCAACATATAGTCCCAACTAAGGAAGGTGTGGCCTGTGCCTGTGAGTCAACATGTGATACTGTGGCCAATATTGTATGTTTGGCTCATGTATCAAATCCAAAGCCCTATTTTCTGATTTTCAAACCAAATTTATGTGTGGCAATCATTATCTAATATGGCGTGAAGAAACAGGCCTTTGTTGAATTTGGTACCATACCAGTTGTGTTTGGTCGTCCGTTGGAGGTAAACTACACAACATTTTCTACCTCATTGCTTTCAATTGTGATGTACTCTTTTTTCTTTTTCTGATACAGAACAATAATCGTTATCAATGATAGACCACTAATTGGAAATTTGTTGGGTGTCATTTTGTGGGCAAGTTGTTCCCTTAATTTCTTTTTGTCACCATTCCAAGCCTTATGTCCCATCAAATTGAGAATGGATAGGTAGGGGTTTTAAGATAATTTGAGTATCAATTAAAGATTATGCAGAAGTTGCTACAATAAAACTTAGAGAAATCTGTTGGTTTTAACACTAACCCATCTAGTGTTATTTCCAAGATTGATGAGGAGGGTGAAGGCTATGATAATGTGCTTGCAAGGACAATTTCTACTAGTATCCATTTTTTTTTAAGAGGGGTGAAATTTTGTAGTAGCTGGTGTTTGTCTCAATTTCACAAGTGAGTCAAAGTCCTGATTAGCCGTTTCAACATCAAGAACTAGCAGCATCAGTTATCTATCCCTCCATATTTGACTGAAACCATTCAAAAAGGAAAAAGGGCTGACATAAATGATAGATGAATGGAGCGAGAAAGAAATTAGAGGTTTATTATTTGTAAATGGTGTTGTGTGTAATTTTGTGATTCAATAGGAAGTTGGAAAATTGTTCTTCGAGATGCCCCTTAAACAATCGTTGCATGCATCAATAGACGATGTTGACCAAATATTGGGAGCCATTAGGGATTTTATAAAGGATGTGTATCTTCAACTTCCGAGGAGACAAATTATAATCTTGCTACCAATAGTTTTGAAGAAGGTGTGAAAGGATAACGAGGTTGCTTTGGAAGTGAGGATTCTGAAGCACAATGCATTATGATAAAGTGTAAATGGGCTTATATGTTTAGGCAAAAAATTATCACATAGGAATACAGTTAAAATTTGAATTTGTTGTACTGAAAATGATATTTATATATTGAGGCATTTGTGTTGTAATAGGTGCATGATCTATTGTAGCCAACGCCCCAAAGTTGATTTCCCCTGTTGTGCTCTAAGCCTTACATTGTAAGCTCAGTTGACTCACAAAAGTAGTGTGTATCCCTCTTAGCTAGAGGGAGGATGTGACATCAAGTTGTGGAATTAACCACTAGGTAGATATGAGTGTGGTAGGTGTACTCATATCTAAGCTTGATGTATAATTCTTGATTTAGGTGTTGACACTTAATCTTTAGGGATTGGGAAAATATTGTAAATATGAAAATAAGAAGATGAAGAGAGCTTGGAATATGAAATCTAAGAGTCTCATGTTGATTTTGGATGCCATATGATAATTTGGTTTGCATCTTAAAGTCTACAAAAATACTACTTTGCATAGAAGAATCTAGTCACATCAGTAAATCAACTAATGCACATGATTTTTTTATTTTTTTTTTAACCCTTATTCATTATATTACAAAGCATAATAAAATAGTCTTAGTGCTCCTGTACCAAGGATCTTGGCCCTTACATATAATCCTGATATAAGGATACAACTAGGGCTTGGTGTTAGCCACTTTGACTACCAATCTAACCTGAACAAGATAACACTTTACCTACTTTCTAATGGTGGTGGCAGACAACTCTTTGATTCCATGTGCCCTTGACATATTTTGTGGGTCCTCTTGCCTTCCCATTTGTTGATCAATGCAACCACATATTAGATACCTAACCTGCCACTATTGGTGACCACAACTCCTTTTCTGTCACTAGAAATTGTCCCATCAAGCTGCCCACTAGAATTCCTTCTTCTCGATTAGGGTGACTGCTAATTGGATCTTCTTGACACACCCTCATTCACTGAAATTTTCCATCTGCAACTCTTGAATTGGGCTACATAATATTTCTCCTAACAGCTTGTGTATCCTTTCATGAAACTGTACTTGAGGTCTTCATCTTGCACTACATCCTATACTACAAAAATCCATTGTTCATAAATTTGTTTCTGAATAATGCTCCCATCTTCTAGATATGCCTACTTTCCATTCTTGTCACTTTAGAGGTCTGATCTTAAGGCTACCAAAATTACCCTAACTCTATGACACACAACTTCTCCTGTCACCGCCCTTAGGCCTTAAATATTTACCCAAATACAATGAGAATCTTGAATGGTGTAGGGATGAACATACTCTTATTAATTACTTCTATGAACAACCTTACTCTGACTTCACTATGTGTCCCTTAAATTTTTTTCCATAATGTACATTTTTTGACATAAAATGCTACCCAATGGAAGATGAGTCTAACCCTCAATTAGGGTCTTCACCTCCTTATCTTTTACACAGATCCCATAGTTATAAGGGCACACAATACACTCGTCCCTCATCTACTACTCAAAAACCTTGTCTTAAATCTTTTTCGGACCGACCCCATCTAAGATATTCTTCTCCTAGGCACTAGCCTTTTCCTAGTAGCCTTACCACAATCCCAAACCCTAAGACCATCATAACATCAATTATGGACTATCTGTAACCTTACTTTAAGGATTGGTCCAAACCAAGTTATGCCAAATAGGCATCTCCACCTATTATGTTGAGGTATAAAGGCAATTATATCTCCTAGCCACATTCAACTTGGGCCTTTAGGCCTCCTTTCTTGCACAAAAGGACTTCAGCTCACTCTATTGCAGTTTGATATGAGTTTTAGGCCTCTTGTCCACTCCCCGCTTGGATGCATAGTGATACCATGTTGTGGCCCTCACTTGGCATAGGAAGTGAGGCCTTTCGACCTACTTTTCTAGCCCATAAAATACTTGCAACCTACCTTCCATAGTTTAACTAAACCGTCATGATGGTTGGATGCCTTAGGATTGTAGAAGAACTCCTTAAGTGCTAGAAAGTATTGAACGAAACCCTCCTCTCTTGTTGCAACTTCATGGTTATCCTACACTTTCTATCTTGAAAATATATCACTCCTGGATCACATCATGACCTACTCTTGTAGTCCTGCTCACCCTCCAATCTCAGCCTCTAATTGGCTACTTCTCATACAACCAAATGAGCCTCCTCTTACTTGATACCCTCTAGACTTTTCATATACCTCTTTAAATATCCCTTCCTATGACTCATACGAACCCTGTAGAGCTTAAGGGTTTTGATCCTTTAGACCTTACGAAATATTAATTTCCTCCTTTAGTTTTATTTTAGATTTTAAACCAAAATTTGGGTCTAAAACCCCTTTATTTGGGTTATTTTCCAAAAACCCTTTTGTGACCAAATTTCACAAACCTAGATCCAATCTTATGGAGTACCTCCCAAGATACACAATTCAACACATCCCTCTCCAATTTATATATTTATGACGCTTCCTAATAGAAATTCAACACTTTGGGGAATTACAAATACCTAGCCTAACATGGTATTAGAGTACAAGTATCAAGTCTAGGTATTCTTCTACCTTTGTAGCTCCTATCTGCATTCCCTTTTCATGGTTCATTAACTTGTCATATCTGACATTTTGTCTAACATGAGAAATCTAACATTTCTTCCTTAGCATCTTGACACAGTACTCATATTCCCTTACTAGCATCTTGAAGCAATGTGGGCTATCAAATATTATTAAGATGGGTAACCATATATGTTCATGCTTTTGTCGATGGATGGTAATGAGGTTTGTATCTACATAAATCTCTAATAAAAGTAACTATTTTTTAACAAACTTTTACTCACTACCATATATTTTAACCCTTACTTGGTTTAATGGCCACATAAGACAGAAGAATTGATTCCTCTGAACCTATTCATAGAGGATTATCATAGAGTGAATATATGCCTATGATATTGCATAAAGAAGAGTGCAGGTGAACTTGACATGAATTTGGTAGTGGTGTTGTGGTGTCAAAGAGCTAATATTGTGAACTATTATGCGTTGAATTACATATGTCATGGATTATGGTGAAGGTTTTATCTCTAGCTAAAACTATAGTATGTTCCTTGGTTTATATAATATGTTGTTTGCACTCTATGTATGTGTTAGCCTTGGTTCAGATATGATGATATGCATTTGGTCTCCATGCAGATTGGTACATGGTGTTTATGAAATAGAGTGAGTTTTTATAAAAGTACCATTGTTTATTTAATAGAGAAATTGGTGTTAGTCTAACATGAAACCAAATACCATTTATATATATATAATATATATATATATATTATATAAACTATATATATATATAATATAGTACATAATATATAGATATATAATAAATACAATATAGATATTGAGATCAGGATCCGGCTTTGAGTTATTTTCAAGACCATTGTAGATTAATTTGTATGATGGGTCTACGCACCTAGCTGCAGAGCCTTCTCCTAATCTACGATCCAAAAACTAGAATTTACTCCACAGATCTATCTCGCATAACTAAACTACTCTTTTACTAACTACGTGCTATGTGCCCACAAAATGCAGAGTCTTTACATCAGAATTACAATCTTTGGTCAAAATCTAGGCTCTAAGCCCCAACACTTCCCTTGGGGGATCCCGCACCCAACAGACCCCCAACACAAACATCGTGACTTGCCCCCGAGTCACTATGTTGGTGCAGAGATATTTACACAAAGACCTCCCAACTCCAACTGGATCGCTGCAAGCTCGGCAATGCACGGAGCGATTGCCTATTGTACTTCCTCGATGCATTGTTTAATGACTGCTTTGGTTGAACTACTGTCTTGGATCCTTTCCTATGTTGTTTGCAGTTGCATGAGATTTTCTTCAATGGAGGCTATATTGGTGTACACCTCATCAATCCACAACTATAAGAGCACCTTCAAAATTTCTTCCTTATGCCGAGCAGCATCCACCTACTCCTTGAGTGCTTTAGCCCACTACATCCTCGTGAGCCTTTGTGTAAGGGAAATTTTCTGTGTAGTCCCTTTTACTTCGTTGTATCTCTGTTGTAGCTTGCGTATCTCTATCTCTAGGCGCTGTATGTTCGGGTCCTCCTGCAAGGTGGTGAGAACCTCGAACAACTGCTCGAATAGCTTTGTGCAGTCCATCACTGCATTCCTAAGATTTATTATTGCTAGTGTAATCGTGATGACACACTGCTCCTTAACCTATGATGGAGTTGAAGGCTATGCCTTCAATTGCAATTCTGCTATCTGAAGGTTCAGCTCTAATTGAACCCTGGCCATTTCCTCTTTTGCCTTGCACATCCCTGCAGCTAATTTTCAAACGCGTGCCTCCACTAGTACTTCTGCTTGAATGGCAAACTCTGGGACCATCTGGTAGGCTTCCTCTACCACCTGCACTATTTGCCTATTCTGTGTCACTATGTCGTCAAGCTGTAGTCCCAAGGGAGCGAAACTATGTTTGATCTGATTCCCTTCAACCCGCTGACCATAGGCCTATCGACCTCATTTTCTATAACGAATGCTCCATCTGGTAGAACTATGGTGTTGGTCGTTTTGGCGCGCAACATTTCCTCCGCCGCAGACGTGCCTACCGTGAGGTTGGTTAACACAATTCCAGCCTGTGGAGTGTGCACTTGCAACTCCTATATTTATGCCAAGAGAGCCCCCAACACCATCTGGTGTTCCTCCTCAAACTGCTCGAGGGCCTCTGCAGTGACATCCTTCATCGTCTCACAAATGTCGTGTAGATCCCCTTAGTGATGGTTTTCCAGTCAAACGAAGTCTTTAAAGCCTCCAACTTCTTTCACGGCCCCACCTTCTCTCTTAAGCGTGGATGTTTTAGCTGAGTGGACGTTGTTTGTGGGTCCGTGCCACCTTGTTCTGTATCAGTCTCTGGCTAAAGCGAAGGCAAATTTTTTCCTTGGCTCGCTTCTTATACCATATCTTGCTACTATTATACTAACCTCATAGTATCACGTGTTGCCTGGGCCTTAGCCACTTCTTCTTCCTTCCTACGTTTCTCTGCCAACTGCACTATCCACAGTTTCGCCTCTTCCTTCTTCCGTTGTGTGGCAGACTTCCCTACTCCCACTGCGGAGGTAGCTAGAGCATGCCACTCCAACAGCCGCGACTTAAGCACTACAAAGATGACATCGTCTGTCGCTAGATAGGGTAGCTCATGCCACGTCTTTGCGGGGTCCTTCCATGCCCTAATGTAGACATGGTGAAAATCTTCCTTGAACTCCGTGAAGATCTGCAGACTGTTGTAGACTATGAGAGATAACTGTGACTTGCTATTAATCCCCATTCTGATGTTCATCTCCATGAGCACCAAGAATATTTTGTTGTCCCTTATCCTTTGTGCATCCCTGGTTGCCCACAACGAAGTGTACTATGTTGTCTCCGGAAGGTCCTTTGTGATTGTTGGGAACTTTCTATCTTTGGGCAATTCCCATGCCACCAATACTATGGACAATAGAAGCCTCACATAATGAAAAGTTTTTCCCTGCAACTATGCTCGCAACTGTTCTCAATGAACTGTCCACATAAGTAGTTTTCCTAGTTGAATTTGACCTATTTTGCGCATTATGCTACTAATGAAATCACTGATGCGGGCACCTCATCCATGCTACACTTCCACATAACTTTACCTACCATTATCTGCGTTGCGACATTAACCAAAGGGTTATTGATGCTAGAAATGGCGTACCCTCTCTTCTTCTTCTCTAGCTTAAACTTCTTCTTCATGGCCTCTGTGATGGCCAAATCATTGCTCTTTCCCACTGAGATGTTTGTTGGGTCCTCCCCTGTGTAAGGGAGCTAGGTAATTCTATGAATTAAATGGTCTGTGGTGGGGATGGGCCCCTCTAGCCACAAGCACCCATCATGCACTAGGAAGAGCAATTTCCTGATGAAAAAAAAGGTCACTAGGGTGCGATGGTAATGCGGCACCCAGAGCAGGTTTAGCAACCCTGCTTTATCAACTCCTCTTAACCATTTACGCGGCTCCAATTCTATGATTCTGGCTGGCGCATCTTTCTTTTGGCGCGTGAGTTGTGAGGTTGCGAGATGTAGGAACTTCTCATGGTCCACGAGATCCCAATCCTCAAACTCCAACATGTGCACTCATCTGAAGTGCACTCCTTAAAAAATAATGTCATCATGGAGTAGCAGAGTCTACAGAGAGCTCTTGCTCTCAAATATATCTTTCGGCACCTTTGCTTCACCCTTTTCTTCCATGGTGAGCCTAGTCCTCAGCAGATTTCTAGGTGATAGGTGCACCAGTACCATGGCTTGCTTTCCTTTCTTGGGTCTTGGCGTGCGTGTTGATTTAGGAACTTCTGTGACTATCCCAACAGTTTCTGGGGTTTCCACTTCCGTAATGGCCTGCATGGCTTCCTCAATGGTTATTACTTCGGTATCCATGGCTTCTTTAGGTGTTGTCATAGTACGATTACACAAGTCTCTCAACGTCTCAAGTAATTGTTCAAGAAATGAATTAACCTTCAAAATATCGAACAAGTTTGGGTTCATGAGTGATTGTGCGTGCAAGAACTCAGTCCTCAAATTGCCAAGTGTTTTTTGTTGGACAACTCTTTGTAATTTATAGTGCCTTTTGAATTTGAATTCAACCACTCCCCCCACATTTGATCCATTAATGCTTGATTGGCAGCAGATTTTCAAGAATCTATCCTATAAATTTCGCCTTAAATGCCTGTCGCCCACTCCATTTGGTCTGAAACCAAGCATCCCATCATGAATAGTGATTGTAATGGTCACTTTCCAGCTGACCTATGTGGTAGCCTAGCTACCCTTGCGCTGTTGTGGACCCTTGGACACTTCGCTACTACGCGTAGTCCTCACATTGCGCAGCTCCCGGGCAGAGTAGTTTATAGTCCCGTGCCTCCTTTCAGCTGCATGGAGTGTTAAGACTATGCTTCTATCAACTAGTCAAATGGAAAAGCCCCCTGTGTGTGTCTTCAAACGACTACCATTGACTTTTCCTTGGAAGAGTTCTCCTTTTAACTTTACCAACTGCATCGCGCCACCATCTGTGATCTCCTTAATAAGATACAGTCCCAGCTAATGCATTCTGAGCTTCCCTCAAAATTTATCAAACTTACTATCATACAAAAACACCAAATCTTTCACCTTGAAGGTGTGCAACTTAATATGTTGATCGTGTCAAGCCGTTTCGCACTGCTTTTAGACCTGTTGGTGAAATCCAACCAAAAATCATTCTTCCTCGAGGTACTCCAACTATGCGAGCCTCTCCTCCAAGGCTCTGTGATCCATCATACCTATGAGATCTACTATGTGTAGACTAGGCATGATGTATTCCATAGGCATTACGACTTCCACTCCATAAACAAGCCTAAAAGGTGTTTGCCCCATCAGTTTCTTGCATGTTGTCCTACAGGTACGCACAGGTCCTAATCACTTCGCTACACGTTGCATAGATTGGTCAGCGTGGTCTCTAGTACTTTGTTGAATGCTTCTACTATCCCATTAGCTTGTGAGTGATACAATGTGCTCTTTTAATGATACACCTAAAACTCTTCCATTGGCATGCTGATTATTTCGTTCAGGAAGTGTGTACCGCGATCACTCATGAAGATCTTGAGACATCCAAATCGCACTAGTACGTGTTCAAATAGAAACATTGTGACAGATGCATCCTTGCAATCCTTAATTGGTTGGACTTCTAACCAATGAGTTGGGTACTCTGTCATAGTGATAATATACCTCGCACCTATTTTTCCTTGAGGTTTGATATGTCCTACAAAATCTGTTGCCCACTTTTTGAAAGGTTGCAATGTCATTTGTGGGTTCGAAGGAATTTCGTCACTTCACGATGGCTTACCTATTTTTTGACATACATCGCATGCCTTGCAATGTGCTTTTGAATCTTGATGAAGGGTTGGCACCCACAACCCAACGCATAGAATCTTCTGCGCAATCTTTCTTCCCGCATAATGTCCTCCTGCTTCGTCCCCATGAGCTTCTGTGAGAATGCTGCTTCACTCAAATTTAGGTACATACCTTCACAGTATTTCATCATTCCCCATCTTGTGTAGATGCCCAGTAATGACTAAGAAATTTGTTGTACGCACCACTAATTCCTTCTTTTGTTGGACAGATTATTATTTTGGCACAGTTCCAGTTGTTAGAAAGTGAATTATATCTTTAAAATGTCCATCTGTTATGCTCATAACAAAGAGATGCGTGTCGGGTAATTCTTCGTCCAGACTAGTAGGTTCCTCCCTTGTCTCAATGTGCAACAGGTGATCTGGTCCCACGTTCAATCATCCAGGCTTCACAACAACTTCAAAATCATATTCTTTGGAGAATAAAAGCCATTTGCATATGCGCCCCCCAACATAGGGTTATTGACCAAGTAGTTCAACGTGGAATGATTTGTATACATCTTAAAGTGTCCTCCTAGCAAGTAGTGTTGATACTTCTTGACCGCATACACCATAGCTAGTCCCTCACGCTTAGTGGTGGAATAGTTCTTCTTTGTTTTAGATAACCTGAAACACACAAATGGAATAGGGTGATCCAAGCCTTCTCCACCATCCTATGTTAGTACTGCCCCCACATCTATACAAAATGCATCAACATGGACATGAAACTCTTTTTTCCATCTTGGGAAGACCAGAATCGACGTAGTAACCATATTTTATTTCAATACATTTACGCTTTTCTTACAACCATCGTTCTAGTAGAACGTGAAATCCTTTTTCCACAACGTTTCCATCAGCACGGTGATCTAGGGATAACCTTTGATGAACTTTATGTAGTATCCCATATGTCCCAGAGTAGAGCGCAACTATTTCGCACTTTGCGATGCTTCCAAATTTAGAATCACCATTATTTTCGTAGGCTCTACCATTAGCCTTTGTTTACAAACCACATGCCCCAATAAGTTCCCAAAAGGAATAAGGAATAGATACTTCTCGATGTTGAGCGCGGTTTGGTATCTTCAATATGTATCCAGCATCAAGCGCAAGTTCACTACATGGCACCCAACCAGCCCAAATATAGTCCAATCATCAAAATAGCCCTCCAAGAACTTATGAATATATTCCCTAAATTCTGCAACAACCACGCATGAAAAGATAGCAGGGGCATTCTTCAAACCAAATGACATGACAATAAATTGAAAGCAACCCCACTCATTCATGAAGGTTGTCTTGCTCCTATCCTCCAACGCGATTTTCATCTCGTGGTATCCCGAGAACCCATCAGTGAAAGAATATGCATCTTGACCACCTATATTGTCCAACACCTCATCCATGAACGGAGTTGGGAATGGATCATATACACACGCATCATTCAATTTTCTGAGATCCACCCATATTCTTATTTCATCCTTCTACCTCTTCTCTTGTACCACCATTGGGCATGCCCAATCAAATTCCTCCATAGGCTCAATGATGCCTGCTGCGAGAATCTTGTATAATTCCATGATGACCTTCTCCTTGTGCTTTGGATTTAAGTGGTACGGCCGTTTCTTAACTGGCTTCGCGTTGGGTTTTAACATGATCTTCATTACCCCTAAATCTCCGATTATTCCCTTCAAATCTGTAAAATTGGTCAGTGGTAAGTCTTGATATTCGTAGAGTAATTCAATGGCCTTATACACTGTTGCGCCATCCCAATAGTCTCCAATCCTTGTGAATTTATGTTACGCCTCCATACCAATATTCACCTTCTTAGTCTTCACCAATGTGGTTATGTCAGGGTTTTCAATCTATGGTCCCTTAACCTCGTGGTGGCCTTCCATCTCTAGAATGTTAATTTTCTGTGGATCTTCTTCCTCTTATTCAGAAGTTACAATATAACATTCCAGCGTACAACCTAGTTGGGTAACCCATTTAGGCTTAATCAATTCTACCAGCTCCTGTGTTATCCTAAATATGGTTGCTTTTACTCCTTGTAGGGCTTCATCAATACTGTTCCACCCATCCTCAAAACTAATGGTAATTGCGAACCCTTTGCATAGAACATCCCATTCACCTATCCCATGGAAGAGCTCTATTTCTATATACCAGTTCATTGGTATAACATCTAGGGTATGACATAACTGGTGCACCCACTTAGGTTGTGGCTTTTCTCCATGGGCCTGCATCCACTTGGAAAAATGCGCATGCAGATCATCGTGCCCATTGAACTTATCTGTCAATCACACCCTACGATCCCCTATTCATGTGCACATCATTCCCATACATTTGCGCTATTCATAAAAGCTCCCATTGTGCATACCCCACCATCTTGCGGGTGTAGTCCGCAGTACCCAGTCCAAGGCCTGGAAGCATTGCTTGTCTGGCACCTCCCTTTCAAATTTATTCAAGAAGGTATCTACCTCACATAGACCATCATAGGTAGGCAAGTCTCTTACTTCTGTCGATATGCAGTGCAGCGACCTTGTCATAATATTACAATTCATTGTAGTTACCTCATGTAACCGATTCTGCTATCGCTCCTTTTCCTCATCTGAATCAGAAGTAAGGAGCTTTCGTACTCCCATGCAATCTGCCCATCCACGGTGGGATTCACCTAGTCTTGGTTTTGTGCTGTTATCTTATATATGTAGTTCAAATCATCATCACTTTCATAGTCATGCATCGGCTCCATATAGCACGATCCTTCAGTAGGGTCTAAGGGTATAATTACACATAGTGACTTCTTTTCAGAAATCATTTTTTGCTTTTTTAGATTGATCATCCCATTCATGTCAGTGGCCCAATCAATTCCTAAGAGCGTGGGGTAGGGATTGATGTCATCAACAATCTATATCACTTCAAAGTTTTCCAACATGCTCACTCCCTCAATATCCACAGCTATTCCCTGCAATCACCCCATGGGTATTATTTTCTACTGGTTCGCCATCCTTAGCTGAATTGGATACCACTACAATGCAGGTCACCCCATACGCTCCAATGTCTATTTTGGCAAAATATTCACATTTGATCCTAAATCCAAGATGACTTGATCCATCTCATATTCTCTGATTTGCGCAGTTAGTCTCATATCTCTTCCCGTTCTTGTCTTATGTTTTCCTATCTTCTTGACTACGCGCGGTTCTCCTAGCACGGTCCCAGAGCATCTGTTAATGAGTTCCTATAACCCTTTGACTGACTTAATGTCAGGCAGTAGCTTCATATATGTTTCCAGGGACATTGTGAGCATATATTGGTCCATCTCTAGCTCCGTTTTATATTTTCTTCTTGAAGTGGAGGCATCAATGAAGCTCTTCTTAGCTTCCATGAAGGTTTCCCGAGTGCGCTCCAAATAAAAAACTGGTTCTTTCACCGAAGCTTTGCAAACCCAAGCACTATCTTCTGGTTGTTTTCCTTCATCATCTCCCATCGCGATTCCGCTTCGGAGCACAATGTTCACATTCGGATCTTCCTCTCGCTGCTCACACCTCATCATCTGTAGGTTCTAATTCGGGGGAGGAAATAGCGCTCCTTTTTCGCGTATCCTAGCTATCTGTGTAGGACAATATTTTGTCTCATGATCAAACAAGGTGCAATACAAACACGACGGGTGCATTGGATTCATGCAATCACGAGCATAATGTACTAGCCCTCCATAATTATAACATATTAACTGTCCACGACCTCTTCTAAGTCCTCCTCTACCTCGGCCTCATCCGCGGCCCTGAAATCATGTTCGCACCATTCCTGCATTTCAGTCAAGGGGCTGTGTTTCAGCTTGAACTTTGTAGGTGTGATTTCTATCCATCATTAACTCATAGCTTCTACAAGTTCACTCATCATGTCCCACTGACCTACAAAAGTTGCAGAACAACTGTTGCGAATTTTATGTATACTTCTGTAACAAGTGACAATTTTCCATGTCGTGTTTTCCTGCTATTTGACAAATCATGCACCACAAAGCAAGTGTCACGCCAAGTCTTGCTTACGCTTTCGGTCTTAAGGGGATCAATCCTCCTCTTGCAAGGTAATTTGTGAAACCCAAGCAATGGTCCTTGTCATGACCCTGACCCTTGCATTTTATGCACCATACCTCTTTGCACACTTCTAGCCGAGTTGTCCTGTCCTGTTTCAGACTCTGCATCTCAAGGCGTAAATTTTTCAACTGCACATGGATCTGTTGAACTCCTAAGTTAAGATCCTTCATCGGGGTCTCATGTAGCCTCATAGCAATATCTAAGGCCTCTTCCTAAGTCGTTATATTCTACTGCGATAGCACACTCCTTAAATGTGGCATTAGCGAAGCTACAAACCACTCGTGATGCTCTCCATCTATTAGATTCATATTAGCTTCGAGAATCGTACATTTCATCCTCTGATCTAGCTCCCAAGGAGTCATGCCTGGTAGCATCGTGATCTCTTTGAATCCAATGATTGATTGTGCCTTAGACTTCAGCTTACTAAATTCTCTATTTAACACTACTTGGATATCTGCGATTCCCGCATTTGGATTATCATTGGAGTGCTTAATATACCAGGTCAGCATGTAGTCCTGTAGGGTGCTAACCAATGTCACTTTCTCTATATTTCCATCTGTAAATTGGTCCCGATCCTCATTTCCCAAACCTTTGAGCACAGGCAACTTCATTGTGCTTGCCATATTGAATCGTGGTGGTGGTGGAGGTGGTACGGGTGAAGATGGAGGTGATGGTGGTGAAGATAGTGGCAGTGTGGGTGGAAGTGGTATTCGCGGAATTCTTTGCCTTATCATTTGGATCGTACTTCAAGGTAAGACCTTTGCTAACTCTTCCTTGTCCCTTGTGGAGTTGAAATCAAGGGGCTAGTTTTTGGTCCCTTATTTCCTTTGTTCTTGTAAGATTTTCCACTTTGCATAGCCTTGAACATCAAGGTAACTGCATAAGCCTCTTTTTGCAAAATAGCATTTTAATCCAAGTATTCAAAGACTTTACATACTTACCCCGCAGTCCTTTGAGAAAGCATCACTCTGCCTCATTATAGCTAACTAAGGTGTCAACTGCAAAATCAGTAATGAATCATCCTATAATACGATCGATCCAATGATCAACAGCGTGTGCGATATTATCCTCTGATGCCTCCAACCTTCACACTAACTCTTGGGTCCACACAATAGGACTGTCAAGCTTCCACCTTCCTTGGCTATATTCTAGCTTCACGATCCACTCGTATAGTTTAGTAGGGAAGGAAGCAAGGAAGATTTCGTGGATCTTCATGTACAGGTAGTATTATAACCACTCCTCTTTTCACAGTCATCGGTTCCTGTTCTCCTGCACTGCGAACTCGTGAATTCTTTTGTTCAACCAGCCTTCAATTTCCTTCTTATTTGGATTCCAATGATGTGACATCAGATATCTCTATGCGGATTCTAGTCCTGACAACATAACCATGTGCTGGCTTATGGGGGCCTGACGAGGTTTGGAGTTATTTAGCTAAACAAATCCCTACACTACTAGCTCTTTCGGCATCAGCGCGTGGAGCACGGACTGAAGTTTGACCCAAAGCAGTATGGGGGGATGATGGAACCAAGTTTCCGCACCCTTTAGATGTCTGAGATGTCGATTTAGTCCAACTAGATCTATCTTTGCACATTTCATCTTGCACACTTGCTCCAACCTTCAATACCTTCGCGATCTGTTATAATTGTCTTTTGCACAACCCTAACCAAGTGCTAATATGCTTTCACATTGCTAGGGCACCGAACTACACTGTGTATCTTACTTATCTTCTTAACAGATCTTAGTTAAATTCGTGTAAACATATATTCTATGTTGCATTCACCTAATTAATACAATTATACACATTCATGCATCACATAAGTATTAGAAGTGAATTTCATATGCAAGATAACAGATGCATAAAACAAAACATAAATATACATAATTTATAGGAAACTTCTATTTATTAATACTTCCACTGTTACAGACTTGACTTGCCCTCAGAACTCAACTGTAGGGGTTCGTGCACTCAGCCACAGACTACTAGGCCTCTTCACACTCAGCTGCAGAGCCTTCTCCTACTCTACGTCCCAAAAACTAGACTTTACTCCACATATCTATCTTGCATACATAATATGTTCATCTTTCGTTATTAATTTATTTCTCTCTTAACTACATAGAGCAACGCTTTATTTACAGAATGCCATGGTCCACAGACCATTGGTTGATCTCTATAGCCAACATTACAATAAAAAAACTAAGGGTGGATAACCCTATGACTCTTTTACAAACTACGCACTCCATGCCCACAAAATGTGGAGTCTTTACATTAGAATTACAATCTTTGGTCAAAATCTGGGATCTAAGCCCCGAAACTTCCTTTTGGGGATCTCATGCTGAACAGGAATCCTCCACCTCAAGCGAAGAAAATCCAGGAAGAAAGGATGGTCATATAGACATGCTAGGGTTTCTAATTTAGGGCCGAGAAGTTGCAGGTCTAAAGCAGAGGAAAGGAAGCCGAGATCTGAAAGGAAGTTGAACAATAAGGAAAGAGCAGGAAGTTCACTACTATTGACTCAAGAGGGTAAGATAAGAAGCTTCATGTCTTAGTCTTGGAGAGGTTAAATAGGTTTTGGTCTTGGTCTTCGTATTCGTCAATTGTAATCTCTATAAGAAGAAGAATTTGTTCAGGTTTTCTTCTCAAAGAGTCAGAGGTTTTGGCCCTAGATAATAGCTTATATTTTGTGTCTCTTGTCTCTTTATAGTCTATGAATTGGTGGTTGTTTGATGAAGAAGAACACTAATAGCCTAATTAAAAGAAGATCATAATCTAAAAAACTAAAAGTCACTTGCAACAAGTTAATAATAAAAGAGAAATGACTTAATCTTTATGCCCTAAATTCCTTAACATGGTATCCGAGCTAAGGTGACTAAGTCAAGGAAGGGAATCTTATCAACATACGCTCAAGGATCAAACCTCAAGGAAGGAATCAAAGCAAAGATCATCTTGAAGTCAAAGGAAGAATCATAACCCTAGATAAAAGAAGTCTACAAAGAAGTATTGGAATCATCATCCAAAAGAAGGCCAACTTCTACTCAAGTTAAAGTGTACTGAACATTATTCACAAACCTAGATCCAATCTTATGAAGTACCTCCCAAGCTACACAATTCAACATATCCCTCTCCAATGTATATATTTATGACTCTTCCTAATAGAAATTCAACACTTTGGGGAGTTACAAATACCTAGCGTGACATGGTATTAGAGCACAAGTATCAATTTTAGGTATTCTTCTACCTTTGTAACTCCTATCTGTATTCCCTTTTCATGGTTCATCAACTTTTCATATCTGATATTTTGGCTAGCATGAGAAATCTGACATTTCTTCCTTAGCATCTTGACTCAATACTCATATTCTCTTACTAGCATCTTGAAGCAATGTGGGCTATCAAATATTATTAGGATGGGTAACCATATATGTTCATGCTTTTGTTGATGGATGGTGATGAGGTTTGAATTTGCATAAATCTCTAATGACAGTAACTATTTTTTACTAGACTCTTACTCACTACCATCTCTTTTAACCCTTACTTGGTTTAATGGCCACGCAAGATAGAAGAATTGATTCCTCTAAAGCTATTCATAGAGGATTATCATAGAGTGAATATATGCCTATGATATTGCACAAAAAAGAGTGCAGGTGAACTCGACATGAATCTGGTACTGGTGTTGTGGTGTCAAAGAGCTAATATTGTGAAATATTATGCGTTGAATTACATATGTCATGGATTATGGTGAAGGTTTTATATCTAGTAAAAACTATGGTATGTTCCTTGGTTTATATTATATGTTGTTTGTACTTTATGTATGTGTTAGCCTTGGTTCAGATATGATGATATGCATTTGGTATCCATGGTGATTGATACATGATGTTTATGAAATAGAGTGATTTTTTTATAAAAGTACCATTGTTTATTTAATAGATAAATTGGTGTTAGTCTAACATGAAACCAAATACCATTGTTATATATATATA
>APFE031303880.1:12012-93606 GCA_000404065.3 Pinus taeda | reverse complement strand
GAGATCAAGATCCAACGTTGGTTTTGATTTATTTTCAAGACAATTGTAGATAAATTTGTATGATTGGTCTCTACTATTTGTAGAGATATGTTAAATTTTTTCATCAATGATTATATTTCCATATTTTGACTACTAAAGGGTCATCTTAGAAGTTTTGTAGAGATGCATTCACTCATATGAAATAGAGCTCGCCATATTGGAGAACAAGAATAACAATCCCACATTGTACCATTTATAAATTAATTTAGTTCTTTAAAGAAGTTGAAAGACTCATATCACTCACACTCATAGCTTGATGTAGTCCAACTAATGATCAAACTCTTGAACTTTGAATTGAAAGATGGTGATCCCCTTGCCCTAGCCTTTAAAATCAGAACTATTGTTCATGATGTAGAAGCCACTCATGCTAAATGGATGTTCCTTTCATAGTTTTTGTCAAGGCATTATATCCCACATATTCACATTACCTTGAATCATTACAAGCTAGTGGAAAACTTTAATAAATTACCTTTGACTCTCTTGTGGAGAAGTTTGTAGAAAGAGATAAATATTTTGGAAAGAGAAAGACAATTTCTCAGTCTCCTAAAGTTTGTTCCTTGCACAAAAAGAGAAGAATCAGGCAAAGGATTCTTATAGAGGAAGAGGTGGCAAAAGAGGTTGTGGAAATAAGAATAATAGAGGCAGGGGGAAATTTTACGAATATTGAAGACATGATATTCATTCTATACGCTACAACAGGAATTGACATGATTATTCCACATGAAATCTCTCTTGGGATCTAATAAAACAAGAAAGGAATGAAGAGAAGGGTAAATCACCACATCCATGGAATCGTAAAGCACCTAAATCCTGTGGAAAAAATATAACTAGGTTCAGTCTTCATAACAACATGTGCTATTGTGATTTTATGTTATTGATGCAATGAAGAAAATAAAATTATTACTGTAATGCCTGTCTCATCGGTTTCATGAGCAAGGAATTTTATTTTAGTATGACTCCCATCGTTAGTCCTTAGGATTGGTCATAAAGTCAAATTGAGATAATTTCATGTATGAAGGACCCTACTTGGGAATGTTACATTTTGTATGAGTCATTAAATCAGTATGTAAGCCCTCTAAGACCAAGAAAAAAATATCTCCTTCAAGTCGGCTACAAAATGGAGTAAATAACCTACTCTAATAGACTTGTCAATACAACTCTCTCATGTTGTCTAATTTATAGAGGAAAACCACTATAAATAGGAAACTCCACCAAAGTTCAGAGAACATAATTTAAGAGATTTTTAGTCAAGGAATAGTCTGCAATAGGAAGTGCGAAGAAGGAGTCTCATGACTAGTGAGGAGTAGGAAAGATAAGGTGAAGACTGTGGTAATATTTTTGGGTCTATTTTTGGATAATCAAGTTCACAAGTGCAAGGAAACAAGTCTTATCCACTACAAAATAAGACGAGGTTCTGCTCTGATACTCGAAGATAAAATCTAGGAGAAACTTGAGGTGCAACACAAGACATGTTAGGAGTTATTTATCCAAATAAATCCCTATACTAATGGCCCTTTCGGCATCAGACCATGGAATGCGGATTGAAGTCTCACCCAAAGTTTTTGCACCCTTGAGATGTCTTAGATGTCGATTTAGTCCAACTAGATCTGTCTTCCTAGAGGTCATTTCACACACTTGTTCCAACCTTCAATACCTTTGCGATCTATTATAATCATCTTTCGTGCAGCCCTAACCAGGGGTTGAGATGCTTTTGCACTGCTAGGGCAACGAACTGTATTTCCCCAAACTACACCACATATCTTACTTATATTATTAACATATCTTAGTTGACTTTCTGTAAACAGATATTCTATCTTGCATTCACTTAATTAATACAATTATACACATTCATGCATCATATAAGTATTAGAATTGAATTTCATACCCAGAATAACAGATGCATAAAACAAGAAATAAATATACATAAATGATAGGAAACTTCTTTTTATTAATACTTCCACTGTTACAGACTTGACTCTCCTTGCACACTCAGTTGGAGGGGTCCGTGCAGTCAGTTGTGGACTACTCTATGACCCATAAACTAGACTTATTCCATAGATCTATCTTGCATAACTAAACTACTATTTTACAGACTACGCACTCCGCACCCACAAAATGTGGAGTCCTTACATCAAAATTACAATCTTTGGTCAAAATCTAGGCTCTAAGCCACAAGACTTCCCTTGGGGGATCCCATGCCCAATAAGTCCCCAACACAAACATCGTGACTTGCCCCCTGGGGATCTTTACACGAAGACCTCCCAACTCTGACTAGATCGCTACAAGCTTGGAAATGTAATGAGCGACTGCTTGTTGTACTTCCTCGATACATTGTTCAATGAACACTTTGGTAGAACTGCTGTCCTAGATCCTTTCCTGCATTGCTTGCAGTTGCGTGTGATTTTCTTCAATGGAGGCTATAATGGTGTATGCCTCATAAATCCACAACTATAAGCGCGCCTTCAAAACTTCTTCCTTACCCAAGCAACATCCACCTGCTCCTTGAGTGCTTTTTTCTGTTACAGCCTCACAAGCCTCTATGTAACGGCAACCATCTATGTAGTCCCTTTTACTTCGTCGTATCTATGTTGTAGCTCGCGCACCTCTGTCTCTAGATGGTGTATGTTTGGGTACTCCTACAGGGTGGTGAGAACATCAAATCACTACTTGAATAGTGTTATGCAGTCTATCACTGCATTGTTGACCTCCATTATTACTAGTGTAATCATGATGATGTGTTGTTCCTTAACCTACAATGGAGTTGAAGGTTGTGCCTTTAATTGCAATTCTGCTATCTGAAGGTTCAGCTCTAGCTGAACCTTGGCCCATTCCTCTTTTTCCTCGCACACCCTTGCTGCTAATTTTTGGACGCACACTTCCTTTGGTTCTTCTACTTGGAAGGCCAACTCTGGGATCATTTGGTAGGCTTCGTCTACCACTTGCACTATTTGTTTGTTTTGTGCCACTATGTCGTCACGCAATAGGCTCAACTGTTCAATGTTGATGCACTGATTGCTCATTACCTGGACCACAGGACTGTCCCTAGCTCTTAGTTCTATAGTAACTCCATCCTGCAAAATATAGAGTGTCTCCCAAGGGAGCACAATTATGTTTAATCTCATTCCCTTCAACCCGCTGACCATAGGCCTGCCAGCCTCATTTTCTGTAATGAATGCTCCATCTAGTAGCACTATGGTAGTGGTCGTTTGTGAGCACAACATTTACTCAGCCGTAGACATGCCTACTATGAGGTTGGTTGACATAGTTCCAGCCTATGGAGTGCACACCTGTGACTCCTGTATCTATGCCCAGAGATCCCCAAACACCATCTAGCATTCCTTCTCAAACTACTATAGGGCCTTCGTAGTGACCTCCCTCACCCTCTTGCCAATTTCGTGTAGATCCCTCTTAGTGAGCGTGATTGGGTCGAACAAAGTCTTTGAAGCCTTTGACTTCTTTTGTGGCCCTACCTACTCTCTTGGGCATGGACATTTTAGTTGAGTGGACGTTGTCTGTGGGTCCACGCCACCTTGCTCTATATCAGTCTCTAGCTCAGGCAAAGGCAAATTCTATCCTTTGCTCACCTCTTCTGCTATCTCTTGCTACTCTTATGCTAACTTTGCAGTATCACGCACCACCTGGGCCTTAGCCACTGCTTCTTCCTTCCTACGTTTCTCTACCAACTGCACTATCCATAGTTTAGCCTCTTCCTTCTTCCGCTACATGGAAAACTTCCCTACTTCCACCGTGGAGTCAGCTAGAGCATGCTACTCCAGCGGCCATGACTCAAGGAGCGTGAAGATGACATCGTTTGTCACTAGATAGGGTTACTCATGCCACGTATTTGCGGGGTCCTTCCATGCCTTGATGTAGACATGGTTAAAATCTGCCTTGAACTCCACGAAGATCTGTAGACTGTTGTGGACTATGGGCGTTAACTATGGTTTGTTATTAATCCCCATTCTTACGTTCATCTCCATGAGCACCAAGAATATTTTGCTGTCCCTTATCCTTTGTGCATACCTGGTTGCCCACAACAATGCATGCTTTGCTATCTCTGAAAGGTCCTGCGTGATCGTCGGGAACTGGCTATCTTTGAGCAATTCCCATGCCACTAGTACTATCAACAATAGAAGCCCTGCATAGTGAAAAAATTTTCCCTGCTCCTATGCCTCACGACAGTTCTCAAGGAACTCTGCACATAAGTAGTTTTCCCAGTTGAACTCGACCCCTTCTGTACATTGCACTGCTAGTGCAACCACCAGTGTCGGTACCTCATCTGTGTGACACTTCCACATAACCTTCCCTGCCAATATGTTCATCACGACTTTAACTGAAGGGTTGTTGATGTTGGAAATGGTGTACCCTCTCTTCTTCTTCTCTAGATTAAACTTATTCTTCATGGCCTTCATGATGGCCAAATCATTGCTCTTTCCCTCTGAGATGTTTGTTGGGTCCTCCCCTTTGTAAGGGAGCTGGGTAATTCTATGAATCAAATGTTCTATGATGGGGATGGTCCTCTAGCCACAAGAACCCATCATGCACTAGGAAGAGCAATTGCTTCAAGAAAAAAATGGTCACTGGGGCGGGATGGTAATGCAACACCCATAGTAGGTTTAGGAACCCTGCTTTATCAACTCCTCTCAACCATTTATGCGACTCCAATTCTATGATTCTCATCGACGCGCTTCCTTCTGGCACATGAGTTGTGTAGTTACAAGATGCGGGAACTTCTCGTGGTTTGCGAGATCCCAATCCTCAAACTTTAGCACGTCCACTTGTCCCAAGTGTGCTCGTTAAAAAATAATGTCATCACCAAGTACTGGAGTCTCTAGAGAGCTCTTGTTCTCATATATGTCTTTGGGCACCTTTGCTTTACCCTTCCGTGGAGGAACATATGCGGATAGGCTAGTAAGAGGGTCTACACTGTGGGTCTCAACCTCCATTTCTACATCCTCCTCTTCTACTAGGATTTGTTTGAATTATTCCCCCTCATCGGCCTCCAAATTGATAGCCTTCCCCTTTTCTTCCATGGTGAGCCTAGTCCTCATCATATTTCTAGGTGATACGAGCACCAGTACCATGACCTGCTTGTCTTTCTTGGGTCTCAACGTGCTCGGTGATTTAGGAACTTTTGTGACTATCCCAAAACATTTTGGGGTTTCCACTTTCGTAATGGCCTGCGCGACTTCCTTGGTGGTCATTACTCTGGTATCCATGGCTTCTTCAATTGTTGCCATAGTGCGATTACACAAGTCTCTCAACGTCTCAATTAATTTCTCAAGCAACGAATTCACCTTCAAAATATCAAACAAGTCTGGCTTCATGAGTGTCTGTGCGCACGACAACTCAGTCCTCAAATTACCAAGTGTTGTTTGTTGGATAGCCCTTTGTAATTTATAGTGCCTTTTGAATTTCAATTCGACCATTCCCCCCGCGTTCAGTCCATTAATGCTCGATTGGTGGTGGATTTTCAAGAATCTATCTTATAAAGTTCACCTCAAATGCTTGTTGCCCACTCCATTTGGTTTGAAACCAGGAATCACATCATGAATAGTGATTTTAATGGTCACTTTCCAGCTGACCTGCATGATAGTGTAGCTACCCTTGCATTGTCGTGGACCCTGGGACACTTTGCTACTACGCATAGTCATGACATCTCACAGCTCCTTGGCAGAATAGTTTATAGTCATGCGCCTCCTTTCAGTTGCTTGGAGTGCTAAGACTATGCTTTTGTTCGCTAGTCAGAAGGCCAAGCCCCCTGTGTATGTCTTCAAATGACTACCATTAACTTTTCCTAGGAAGAGTTCTCCATTTAACTTTACCAACTGCATCACGTCACCATTTGTGATCTTGTTAATAAGATAAAGTCCCAGCTAATGCATTCTAAACTTCCCTTAGAATTTATCGAACTTACTATCATACAAAAACACCAAATATTTCACCTTGAAGGTGCACAACTTAATATGTCAATCGTGCCAAGCCTTTTCGCATTGCTTTTGGACCTGCTAGTGAAATCCAGCGAAAAAAAATTCTTCTTCGAGATCCTCCAACTGCGCGAGCCTCTCCTCTAGGGCTCTGTGATCCATCATACCTGTGAGAGCTGTTATGCACAGACTAGGCACGATGTATTCCATAAGCATTATGCTTCCACTCCATAGACAAGCCTAAAAGGTGTTTTTCCCATCAGTTTCTTTCATGTCTTCCTATAAGCTCATAATACTGTAGGTATGAACATGTCCCAATCACTTCACTATGCATTGCATACCTTGGTCAATGTGGTCTCCAGTAATTATTTGAACTCTTCTTCTGTCCCATTAGCCTATGGGTGATACAGTCTGCTCTTCTGATGATACACCTGAAACTCTTCTGTCAGTGTGCTAATTGTTTCATTCAGAAAGTACATACCATGATCACTCATTAAGATCTCTAGACATCCAAATCGTGTCAGTACGTGTTCAAACATAAACTTGGTGGCAGCTGCAGCTATGCAATCCTTCATCGGTTGTGCTTCTACCTAATGAGTCAGGTACTCTGTCATGGTGATAATATACCTTGCGCCTATTTTTCCTTGAGGTTTGATATGTCCTACAAAATCTATTGCTCACTTTCTAAAAGGTTGCAATGTCATTTTTGGATTCAAAGGAATTTCATTGCTTCACGATGGCTTACTTGTTTTTTGACATACATCACATGCCTTGCAATGTGGTTTTGAATATTGAAGAAGGGTTGGTCACCACAACCTGGTGCATAGAATCTTCTCTGCAGTCATTCTTCTCACCTAATGTCCTCCTCCATCGCCCCCATGAGCATCCATGAGGATGCTACTTTGCTCAAATTTGGGTACATACCTTAGCAGTATTTCATCATTTCGCATATTGTACAGATGCCCAACAATGATAGAGAAATCTGTCATGCTCACCACTAATTCCTTCTTCTGTTGGACAAAGTATTCTTTCGAAGCAGTTCCAGTTGTTAGAAAGTGAATTATATCTTGAAATGTCCATCTGCTATGTGCACAACAAAGAAATGCATGTCAGGTAATTCTTGCTCTAGACTAGTAGGTTCCTCCCCTGTCTCAATGTACAATAGGTGATCTAGTCCCATGTTCAATCGTCCAAGCTTCACAACAACTTCAAAATCATATTCTTGGAAAAATAAAATCCATCTGCATATGCACCCCCCAAAGACAAGCTTATTGACCAAGTACTTCAGCACAAAATGATCTGTGTACATCTCAAAGTGTCCTCCTAGCAAGTAGTGTTGATACTTCTCGAGCGCATACACCATAGCTAGTCCCTCACGCTCAGTGATGGAATATTTATTCTCTACTTTAGATAATCTGAAACTCGCAAATGTGATAGGGTGATCTAATCATTCTCCACCATCTTGTGTTAGTACTGCCCGCAGTGCTATACACAATGCGTCAACATGGACATGAAACCCTTTTTTCCAGCTCGAGAAGACCAGAATCGATGTAGTAACCATCTTTTCTTTCAATACATCCAGGCTTTTCTTACAACCATCATTCAGTAGAATGTGACATCCGTTTTCAATAGCTTTTCCATCGGCGTGGTTATCTAGGCATAATATTTGATGAACTTTCTGTAGTACCCCATATGTCCCAAAGTAGCGCGCAACTATTTCGCACTCCGCAACGTTTCCGAATTCAGAATTACCTTGATTTTCACAGGGTCTACCATTAGCCTTTGTTTACAAACAACATGCCCCAACAGGTTCCCAAAAGGAACGAGGAACAGACACTTCTTGAGGTTGAGCGTGAATTGGTATCTTCGACATGTATCTAGCATTAAGCCCAAGTTCGCTACATGGCACCCAACCAGCCCAAATATACTCTAGTCATCAAAGTAGACCTCCAAGATCTTATGAATATATTCCCTGAATTCCGCAAGAACCATGCGTGAAAAGATAGTAGGGGCATTCTTCAATCCAAATGGCATGGAAGTATATTGAAAGCAAACCCACTCATTCACGAAGGTTGTCTTGCTCCTATCCTCTAGCGCGATTTTGATCTGGTGGTACCCTTAGAACCCATCAGTGAAATAATATGCTTCCTGACCACCTACATTCACCAACACCTCATATGTGGATGGATTTGGGAATGGATCATGTACACACACATCATTCAATTTTATGAAATCCACACATATTCTTATTTCGTCCTTTTTCTTCTTCTCTTGTACCGCCATCGGGCCTGCCCAATTAGATTCCTCCACAAGATCAATGATGCCTGCTGCGAGCATCTGGTATATTCTATGTGAACCTTATCCTTGTATTTTGGAAGTGATATGGCCTCTACTTAACTGGCTTCGCGTTGGGTTTTAACATTATCTTCATTACCCCTAAATCTCCAATTATTCCCTTCAAATCCGCACGCTTGGTTGGGAATAAGTCCTGATATTCGAGGAGTAATTTAGTGACCTTATCCACCATCGAGCCATCCTAATAGCCTCCAATCTTTGCGAATTTAGGTTACACCTCTGTACCAATATTCACCTGCTTAGTCTTCACCAACGTGGTTATGTCAGGGTTCTCAATCTATGGTCCCTGAACCATGCAGTGGCCTTCTGTCTCTGGAATGTTAATTTTCCATAGATCTTCATATTCTTCTTCAGAAGTTACATTATAAAATTCCAGTGAAAAACTCAGCTGAGTATCCTATTAGGTTGCATCAATTCTACTAGCTCCTGTGTTATCCTAAATATGGCTGCTTTTACCGCTTGTAGCGCTTCACCAATACTGTACCACCCATCCTCAAAACTAAAGGTCATCATGAAATCTTCACGCAAAACATCCCATTCACCTACCCATGGCAAAGATCTGTTTCTATATACCATTTCATTGGTATAACATATAGCGTATGACAGAACAGATGCACCCACTCAGGTTGTGGCTTTTCTCCATATGCATGTATCCACTTGGCCAGATGCGCGTGTGGATCATCCTGCTCATTGTACTTATCTATCAGTCACACCCTAGGCTTCCCTAGTTGTGTGTACATCATTCCCCTACATTCGAGCCAATCGTCAAAGCTCCCTTTGTGTATACCCCACCATCTCATTGGCATAGTGTGTAGTACCCAGTCAAAAGCCTAGAAGCATTGCTTTTCTACCACCTGCCTTTCAAATTTATTCAAGAAGGTATCTACCTCACTCAGACCATCATAAGTAGGCAAGTATCTTACTTCTGTCGATACGCAGTGTAGCGACCTTGTCATAATATTACAATTTAGTGTAGTTACCTCATGTAACCAATTTTTCCATCGCTCTTTTTCCTCATCTGAATCCGAAGTACAAGAGCTTTCACACTCCCATGCAATCCACCCATCCACGGTGGGATTCACATTGTCTTGGTTTTATGCTGTTAACTTATAGATGTAGTCCAAACCATCATCACTTTCATAGTCACACATCGGCTCTGTATAGCACGATCCTTCAGCAGGGTCCAGGGGTACAATTACGCATAGTGACTTCTTTTCAAAAATCATTTTTCGCTTTTTTAGATTGATCAACCCATTCATGTCAATGGCCCAATAAATTCCTAAAAGTGTCCAATAGGGATTGATGTCATCAACAATCTCTATCACTTCAAAGTCTGTTAGCGGGCTTGCTCCCTTAATATCCATAGTTACTCCCTGTAATTGCCCCATGGGTATATTTTTCTACTGGTTTGCCATCCTTAAATGAATTGGAGACCACTGTAGTGTAGGTTGCCCCATTCACTCCCATCTCTATTTCAGTAGAAAATTTTCATCTGATCCTAAATCTAGGATGACTTGATCCATCTCATATTCTTCGATCTGCGCAGTTAGTCTCATATCTCTTCCCATTCTTGTCTTATGTTTTCCTATCTTCCTAACTACACGCGGTTCTCCTAGCACGGTCCCAGTGCATCTATTAATGAGTTCCTGTAATCCTTTCACCACCTTACTATCATGCAGTAGCTTCATACATGTTTCCAGGAACATTGTGTGCGTAGATGGGTCCATCTCTGGCTACGGTTTATCTTTGCTTTCTGAAGTGGAAGTATCAATGGAGCTCTTCTTAGCTTCCATGAAGGTTTCCTAAGTGCACTCCAAATCAAACTCTGCTTCTTTCGCTGGAGCTTTGTGAACCCAAGTATTATCTTCTAGTTGTTTTCCTTTGTCATCTCCCATCACAATTCCACTTCGGAGCACAATGTTCACATTCAGATCTTCCTCGCACTACTTAGACGTCATCATCGGCAGGTTCTAAGTTGAGGGAGGTGGTAGCACTTCTTTTTCGTGTATCCTAGCTATAAGTGTAGGACAATCTTCTGTCTCATGATTAAGAAAGGTGCAATACAAACATGACGGGTGCATTGGATTCATGCAATCGCGAGCATAATGTACTAGCCCTCTGCAATTATAGCATATCAATTGCCCACGACCTCTTCTAGGTCCTCCTCTACCTCGGCCTCATCCGCGCCCTTGAAATCCTGTTCACGCCATTCCTGCATTTCGGTCAAGGGGCCACGTTTCAGCCTAAACTCTATAGGTGGTAGTTCTATCCATCATTAACTCATAGCTTCTACAAGTGCACTCATCATGTCCCACTGACCTACAAATGTTGTAGAACAACTATTGCGAATTTTGCGTATACTTCTATAACAAGTGACAATTGTATGTGGGATGTTTTCCTACTATTTGAAAAATCATGCACCACAAAGCAATTGTCGTGGTAGGTCCTGCTTACGCTTCCAGCCTTAAGGGGATCAGTTCTCCTCCTGTGAGGTAATTTGCGAAAACCAAGTAGTGGTCCTTGTCATGACCCTGAACATTTCATTTTCTGCACCATCTCTCTTTGCGCACTTCTAGTCGAGTTGCCCTGTCCTGTTTCAGGCTCTGCATCTCAAGGCATAAATTATTTAGCTGTGCATGGATCTGTTGAACTCTTAAGTTAAGATCCTACATCGGGGTCTCATGTAGCTTGATTGAAATCTCTAAGGCCTCAGCCTGAGTCGTTATCTTCTGCTGTGGTAGAATGCTCCTTAAATGTGGTATTAGCGAAGCTACAAACCACTCGTGATGTTGTCCATCCATCAGATTCATATTAGCTTCATGAATTATACATTTCAGCCTCTAATCTAGCTCCCAAGGGGTCTCGCCTGGTAGCATCGTGATCTCTTTGAATCCAATGATTGATTGTGCTTCAGACTTTAGCCTAATAAATTCTCAATTTAATGCTACTTGGATATCTTTGATTCCCACATTTGGATTATCATTGGAGTGCTTAATATACCAGGTCAGCACGTCATCGTGCAAGGTGCTAACCACTGTCACTTTCTTTACATTATCATATGTAACTCGTTGTGCTTCCCATATAGCCCTTAGCATGAACCATAATTAGTTCGGATCCTCATTTCCCAAACCTTTGAGCACAGGAAACTTCATTGTGTTGGCCATATTGAATCATGGTGGTGGTGGAGGTGGTACGGGTGAAGATGGAGGTGATGGTGGTAAAGCTGGTGGTAGTGTGGGTGGAGGTGGCATTCGCAGGATTCTTTACCTTACAATATGGATTGCTATTCATGGTAAGACCTTTGCGAGCTCTTCCTCCTCCCTTCGTGGAGGTGAAATCAAGGGGCTAGTTTTTGGTCCCTTATTTCCTTCGTTCCTGTAAGCTTTTCCACTTTGTGTAGCCCTGAACATCAAGGTAACTGCAAAACCCTCTTTTCGAACAGTAGCATTTTAATCCAAGTATTCAAAAACTTTATGTACTTAGCTCACGGTCCTTTGACAAAGTGTTGCTCTACCTTATTGTAGCTAACTGAGGTGTCAAATGCGAAATCAGTAATGAATCCTCCTATAATACAATCGAGCCAATGATCAACAGTGTGCGCGATCTTATGCTTCGATGCCTCCAAACTTCGCACTAACTCTTGGGTCCACACAATAGGACCGTCAAGTTTCCACCTTCCTTGGCTATATGCTAGCTTCACGATCCACCTATATAGCTCAGTAGGGAAGGACACGAAGAATATTTCATGGATCTCTGTGTATAAGTAGCAGTCTAACCACTCTTCCTTTGACACTCGCTGGTCACTGTTCTCCTATGCTGCAAACTCGTGAATTCTTCTTTTCAACCAGCCTTCAATTTCCTTCTTAGTTGGATTCCAATGATGTGACATTATACATATCTATGTAGATTCTGGTCTTGGCAAGAGAACCACTTGTTGGCTTAACAGGGCCTGACCCGGGTACGGAGTTATTTAGCTAAACAAATACCTACACTGTTGGCTCTTTCGGCATCAGCCCACATAGCGCAGACTGAAGTCTCACTCAAAGAAGTATGGGAGGATGCTGGAACCAAATTTCTGCACCCTTGAGCTATCTAAGATGTCGATTTAGTCTAACTATATTTGTCTTCACGTAGCTCGTTTCAGACACTTCTTACAACCTTCAATACCATTACGATATGTTATAATTTTCTTTCGCATAGCCCTAACCAAGGGCTGAGATGCTTTCGTGGTGCTAAGGCAACGAACTTCTCTATTTCCCCAAACTACACCATGTATCTTACTTATATTCTTAACAGATCTTAGTTAACTTCGTGTAAATAGATATTCTATCTTGCATTCACTTAGTTAATACAATTATACACATTCGCGCATCATATAAGTATTGGAAGTGAATTTCATATGCAAGATAATAGATGCATAAAACGAGAAATAAATATATAGAAATCATAGGAAAATTCTCTTTATTAATAATTCCACTATTATAGACTCGATTCACCCTATGCACTCAGTTGTAGAGCCTTCTCCTACTCTACAACAGAAAAACTAGACTTTACTCCATAGATCTATGTTGCATACATCATATGTTCGTCTTTGCTTATTAATTTATTTCTCTCTTAACTACTTAGAGTGCCACTCTATTTCTACAATCCCATGGTCCGGAGAGCATCGGTAGATCTCTATAGCTGACATTATAATAACAAAACTAAGGGTGGATAACTCTATGACTCTTTTACAAACTACGCACTCCGCGCCCATAAAATGTGGAGTCTTTACATCAGAATTACAATCTTTGGTCAAAATTTGGGCTCTAAGCCCCAAAACTTCCCTTGGGGATCCCGCGCTCAATAGGAATCCTCCACGTCAAGTGAAGAAAATCAAGGAAGAAAGGATGGTCATATACACGTGCTAGGGTTTCTTATTTAGGGCCAAGAAGTTACAGGCCTAAAGCTGAGGAAAGGTAGCCAAGATATGAAAGGAAGTTGAAGCAGAAGGAAAGAGTAGGAAGTTGACTATTATCAACTCAAGAGGGGAAGATCCAAATCTTGATGTCTTTGTCTTGGAGAGTTCAAATAGGTTTTGGTCTTGGTCTTCGTATTTGTCAATTGAATCTATATAAGAAGAATAATTTGTTCAGGTTTTCCTCTCAAAGAGTCAAAGGTTTTGGCCCTAGATGCTAGCCTATATTATGTCTCTTCTCACTTTATAGTCTATGAATTGGTGGTTGTTTGATGAATAAGAACACTAATAACCTAATTAAAAGAATAGCATAGTCTAAATAGCTAAAAATCACTCTCAAGAAGTTAATAATAAATGAGAAATCAGTTAATCTCTATGCCTTAAATTTATGAACATGGTATCAGAGCTAAAGTGACTAAGTCAAGGAAGGGAATCTTATCAATGTACACTCAGGGATCAAACCTCAAGGAAGGCATGAAAGCGAAGATCATCTTGAAGTCAAAGGAAGAATCATAACCCTAGATAAAGGAAGTCTACAAAGAATTATTGGAATCATCATCCAAAAGAAGGCCAACATCTACTCAAGTTAAAGTGTTTTGAAGACTATTCATCCCAAGGAAGCTAGATCAAAATGCAGTGTCATCTCACTCTCTATGGGATCAAAGATCATTCTTCGATAAAACTAACTTCATCGAGGAGAAGTTTTCTATCCTCTATATCATCATCAACATCAAGGAAGCACCGAGAATAAGGAGTTTCCTTTCAACTAAGTATATTTATGTCCACATCTAAATCTGTCAAAATGTCTTTTTGCAATGAAAGCAAAAAATTGGCCGAGCCTTCAAACCTTTTTTGCATGGAAGAAAATGAAAGATTTGAATCTTATTAGAAATGAGGTTATGGAACATGTCAAAGGTTGTATCAGTAAACCAAGAAAGGAACATGCTCAAGCTCTTTCCATGTACATGAAAGGGTAATTTAGGGGTCAAAATATTCTCATGAGATCCATCAAGGATCCCCTCATTCCATATGTATCTAAACTCAAAACATCAAAAGAAATCTATGGTGAATAGGTAGAGTTGTATTATGTAAGCAATGTTGGAGAATTCCTCTCATTAAGGAAACACATCCACGTACTAAAGATGTCAAGGGAAGATGAAATAGCCTCATACTTTATCAGGTTATCTAAGATCTGGGATCGACTACAAGATCTAGGAGAAGTAACGTCTAATGGAGAAATGACTACAGTTGTATTAAATGCAATACCAAAGGACTATGGTAACTGTTGAGAAATGGAAACAATAAATTCCAGTTTAATTTGTCCTTGAATTAAACTATGTATTAAAATAGAATTATTTTCTCATATAAATTTGAAAATAATTAATTAAGTTTAATTAACTTAATTAATTTAGGAAATTCAAATTGGAAGTCTTTTAGAAGACATGTATATGTTCTCCCTAACTTATAGGAGTTAAGGATGAGTTATGAATGAGTTGTAATAAGTTAACTCAGTTTATTAAGTTAATTCTAGTTAAATTAGTTCCAATCAGTTTCAGGAACTAATAATGAGCAACAGTTAGTTGGGATAGTAGTGACCTAATTAGTGCTACTCTAGTTAGCTGAAGATTCCACCATCAAAAACTCATGCATGTCGATTCCGAGAAAGACCTAGTTAAGACTAGAGTTTAGGGACAATGCACTATTTGTTTTAGATTTTTCTGAGTTGCACTGATAGTGCATGCAATCAGGAACTGATCCTTGAGGGATTGCACTATTTTTAGAGGCTTTATTTCCCTTTGAATACAAGCTAACCTTTATAGGAATTACACATTGGAATAGAGACTTGGAGAGCTTGTGAATTGGATAATATTTGGCATTGTGCTTACTTATGAGCTGGAGATTGAATTTTTTGAGTGTTGGGATTGTTCTAGAGAGAACAAGCATTGTAATTTCATCTTGATTTTAAGGATTAATACAAAACATATAGTAGGGTTTTGAGCTGTGGCTTTCGGTAGATATTTATTATGTTATATGCCTTTCATTCTCTTCCTCTATTGGTTATTGTTTGCTCTATCTTTATGGGATTCCTCTGTAAAGAGTAGAAGTAGATTCTTGTCTCTTGTTTTAATAGATTACATGAGCTTATGAATCTATAGTTTTTTCTACATGGTATGGAAGCGAGATTGGTTTTTGGGACGAAAGTTTGTAGAGACATCTAGAATTTTTATGAAAAATTTCAGAAAAAAATTTGCGTATTTGTATTCCTTGGGAAAAGATACCCAAATTCAAAGAAAAAATTGGTCAAATCAGAGTTTGGATGAGGGAGATATCGCTGATTTAAAATCAACTCTCTAGAGCAGATTTCAAAGTTTTGAGTTTCCGGGTTACAGGTGAAAGTCGAAGTCGCATACATATTTCAAGATCCACAGATGGTATTCCATGGGTTGAGGCTTGAGTATTCCTTGGAAGGAAGCTTGAATGTTATGGCCTAGAGGGACAGGATGGAGGCTTTGTTAGAAGATAATGGCATGAAGGAATTCATTGATCAAGAATTCTCCAAGCTAACAACTATGGATGCACAAAACTTGGCATAATGGAAGAAGTGTGTGTTGAAGGCGAGGGGGATAATCCTTGAGGGAGTTCGAGACCATATTGTCTCAATTCTCCATGGAAAGGAAACTCCACATACTATGTGGAAAACATTGACGGACTTGTAACAGAATAGCAGCGATCAAAGGAAGTTGGCACTGAAGGATAAACTTCGTAAAATCAAGATGGAGAAAGGTGAGATGATTCCAAAGTACTTGACCAAGTTCTCTCAATTTTGAGATGAACCTGGAAGTGTTGGAATCACAGTTTTCGAGGAGTATATGCTGAGCCTTGATCTTCTTGGACTCCCAAAGAGTTGGCATAGTTATGAAGACTCTGTTAATGGTTGAGAGAATCTGCCAAATTGGGAACGACTATGGTCAGATTTGATGCGGGATGAGATCAGGAGGAACACTAGGGATGGCACTTCATCAATGACTGATGATGAAGAGAATTTTTCCTTAGTGATTAAGGCAAGGAAGGGGAAAGGTAAAATTTCTCGTTCCAAATCAAATTCTTATCATGGAGGTAAGAAAAAGGACATCACGAAAGTTAAATGCTTTCATTGTCACAACACAATTCACTTTGCTACAAATTGTCCATTGAATAAATCCAAGGATAAGTCCTCAAGAGGAGTGGTGGGTGAGGCTTTGGCCTCCCAATTGGAATTGGACATTTCCCTCATTACCTGCATGGTGCCTTCAATGATGGGATGTGTCTAGTAATTAGACAATGGAGCTTGTTTATACATGTCTGGCGACAAAGAGTTATTCAGTGAACTGGAGGAGAAAGATCTCAAGATGCATATCAAGATGGGTGATGACAGTAAGTATAGTGTTACTGGTGTGGGAACTATTACTTTTAAGAGGGAGCATGCAACTCCACTAACCTTGAATAATGTTATGCAAGTACCCGGACTGGAAAAGAACTTGGTTTCTATTGCCATGCTTGAGGATAGAGGATATGAAGTGATCTTTTTGAAAGAAAAGGCGTTCCTTCGACACATAGCCATGGGTCAAGTAAATAATACAGGGATTCGAGTTCAGAATCTCTATAAGATAGAGGTAGAGGTTTGTGCGGATTTGAGTTGAAAAGCTGAAAAGATGTCTAGCCGAGACATCGGCGAGTTGTGGCACAGGCGATTGGCCCACTTGCATAATGGGGCTTTGAAGATATTGTAGCAAATATCTACCATATTCCAAAGGTACGCTTGAGTAAGTTGGTACATGCAAGGGTTGTACTTTGGGAAAATACATCATGTCTTCCTTTGGAGATAGAAACAGTGAAATAGAGTCTACTCTAGAGAAAGTCCATCAACATGTGGGTGGACCATTGTTGACAGTATCCACTGCTAAACACAGGTATTATGTTATATTTGTAGATGACTATTCTCATAAATGCTGGATATTTTTCATGTAGAGAAAGGATCATAAATTCACAAATTTTTGTGAATTCAAAGCATTGGTTGAGAAAGATTTAGGCAAGAAGTTTAAAGCTATACAAAGTGATAACGGTGGAGAATATGTCTCCAATGAGTTTAAGAAATTTTGTGTAGTAGAACGAATTAAATGAGAGTTGAAGACACCTCATAACCCTCAAAAGAAGGGGGTTGCTGAGACGAAGAACATGAGCATAGTGCGGGAAGCAAGGGCAATGTTTCATGATCAGGGACTACCACTACACTTGTGGGTTAAGGCATGCAATGCTATGGTTTATGTTCAGAATCGTAGCCCACATCAGATACTTGAGAGTAAAACACCAGCAGAAGCTTATTCTGGTAAGAGGCAAGATGTTGGTCACTTAATGATTTTTGGGTCATCGATTTATTGCCATGGGACTAAATATGCATGGAAGAATCTTGAACCAAAATTAGAGTTGGGGATATTTGTGAGGTACACTGATACTCCACACAACTATCAGGTGTACATGAAAACCAGTCGAATGATAGTGGTTTGCAGGGATGTCAATTTTGATGAGGAGAAGGCGATGCGAGTATCCCTTGAGAGGGAGCTTGAGCTACATGCGGAAGAAGAAATTTTAGCTCCTAAGGTTGAGGAGCCTGAGATTGAATTGGAGCAACCACATGTAAAGGTTGTAGGAGTAGAGACCTCCACTCAGGTAGAGTCTTCCAGATAGGGAAGAAAGAGCACTAGAGAGGCTGACAGATTGTTGGGTTATGCACAAGAGAATGTGGGAGCAACCTCTTTTCAACACAGATAGAGGAGGCCATTAGAGAGGTACACTAGATATATGTAACTTATGGGTTCATGTGTTGTGACAAAGCCATCTTCCTCTCAGGAAGTAGTGCTATAGCTAGTTTAGGTTGATGCGATGGTGGCAGAGTATGGTGGAGGAGCAAGATGTTCACATCTTGACAAAGGCATTTCCAAGATGTAAATTTGAGTTTCACAGAGACAAGATCGGGGTAGTGGATATCCCTTTCTTACTAAGAGGGAGTGTTGAGAAATGGAAACAAGAAATTCCAGTTTAATTTGTCCTTGAACTAAACTATGAATTAAAATATAATTCTTTCTTAATAGCAATTTGAAAATAATTAATTAGTTTAATTAATTTACGAAATTAAATTGGAAGTCTTTTAGAAGACATGTATATGTTCTCCCTAACTTATAGGAGTTAAGGATGAGTTATGAATGAGTTGTATTTAGTTAAATCAGTTTATTGAGTTAAGTCCAGTTAAATTAGTTCCAATTAGTTTCAAGAACTAATAGTGAGTAAACAATTAGTTGGGACACTAGTGACCTAATTAGTGCTACTCTAATTAAGTGAATATTCCACCATCAGAAACTCATGCATGTTGATTCTAGGAAAGAACTAGTTGAGACTAGGGTGCAGGGACCCTGGAGAGATTGTGAAAGCTGGTAAATGTGGTGTTTGGTATTACAAATAGGGTAAAATTATTGGAAATAAAGAAAACTGATATGCAAGGGTTACTCATAAATAGAAGGATTGGACTATAAAGAATATTTTTCTCTAGTGGAAAGGTTAGAGGCATGATGAGCACCAGTGTTGCAGCAAAAATGCTGCAACTCCTGGGGCTTCCGACTTTATTTCGTCAACCCAAGGTTCATACAAAATTGTAGGTGACAGTGTTGTATACACAAATATATGCAATGGGTCCACTCTTTATCATTGCTGAGCTAGTGATAGATCAATAGAGTTTCTCAAACCAGCCTTCTATCGATTTAGAAGAAGTTTGATTACTAATGGAGAAAGGGGAATGTTACCCTAATTGAGAGAATTGAAATGTTATCTAATGCAATAATGAAAGACTGAAATAATGCTTAAAGCACACCACTCATCTAGCTATTTGTTAATATATATTGCTTTAGAAGAATTATAAGATAACACATGTGAAACCCTAACCTAAGCATGCAATCTGATCTAATCAAACACTCTCCTACTGTGCATATGAATGAACATAACAACCGTTTTCTTTTTGTCATTTTTGTGAAAACATGAATGCCAATTCTTCTTGATTTTATGTCAGGTGGTTTAGGTGTTGAGAGAGATGGCTTTGAAGGGTCAGATGGCCTAAGAGTCAAGCATGGGTATTCTCCTATCTTTTGTGATGCATTTCTCACAAATTAGCCTCAAAACAGGCCACTACAGGTCATCCTATAGGATGTCTATAGGATGTCTTAATTGTAGGTTTTAACCCCATACAGAAATTACCTGCATACGAATTCTAAATCATAGGAAAAATAAAAATGTGAGAACATAACACATAAAACACATATACACAAAGATTTCCCACTGGATCCCAAAATCGGGACTACCAGCTTGATTTTTCATTATTTTCCTTTCAATGTTACAATACATATTTATACATGCTGAAGCATACAATATCATGGAACAAAAACCATCGTGTCCAAAACCATGGACCAAAAACCATAGGTAGGTTCACCCATCCTAATATAGGGTCCAAAAAAAAAATCCCGGGGCGCTGCCCTAGACCCCGTAGAGGGGGGCTACCCGCCCCCCTCAAACCCCTAGATAGGGGGGGCTGCCAACCCCCTGTGACCCCCCCACTGCGCAATCGGCACAATGAATGGGGGGCTCCGACCCCCTCTATCCCCCGGTTCACTATGTAGGTTAGTCATGGAAAGAATATAACACAACCCAACACTAATTCACATATAGGATCCCCTATATTTCTACAAGGTCGGGCCGAAAGCATGAAGAGTGATTTGGACAGTGGTATAGGGCTTATGGAAGGTGACTTGTGGAAGAAATAAGGCAAGGAAGTGGCTATGGCTTCTTCAGAACTTAAACCCAAGTTTGTATGATCGTTGGATTTGCTCAACAAACATGGCGAGTTGTTCTCATGAAATGATAACTCGGTTTATGGACTTAGTAGATTTTGGCGATAATGGATGGGTGTAGTTAGGATGGGGCTATTGATATGAAGTCTTACTGCAATATTGAAACTCTTGCAATACACATGTCACAGGAATTTACCCATAAATCATGTCAAACAAGAAATATTTCCAACAACATAAGAAAACATAATTCCATCATTCATTTTCCTTATTCATTCATGGAAATACTTGCATCATATTGTGAAACACCATGAAATCTAATAGAAAGCTAGAGATATTAAAATAACAACTGTAACCTATCCTTGAAAATGGAAAGATGATGGCATAGTTAGAAGAAACCCCTAAATTTCATAAGAAATTAGAATTTTGTCTTTTTGTGTCTGAATGAGAGCTTTCCCTAAAACCATGGTCCCTAAAGAGAGGAGTGAGACAAGATCCACCTATTATCATCCTTTTTGGTATTTCTTTATCTCTCTAAATCTACTGCTAAATCTATGCAAAAATGGAAGAAAAATAATCAAATTCGCCAATACTTGCAATGAAACAATGCCAAAATAAATTCAACATGTAATCTATGAAATAACCTAAGCATAGAAGCACAATAATAGGAACCTTTGTTGCTAGGGTTGGGCACTAATCTAGGAGCTTTAGTCCTCTGAGTCAAATTAGAGCTAGATCAAGGAAATTCTCATTTTCATTAGCATATCAAAAAATACATAACAATGTTTTCCAACAATCGTTCAACTCGAAAGTGCTTAGTTATCTTGCATAAAATATATGAATCCTAATGAGGCTCTAGGCCTCTTTATTTATACAATTGAAGTTGCCAACAAGTTCCTTAAATCTAGTGAGGCTTGGCTCCTAATCTGAAGATAAACTGGTTCTTAACTATCACTTGCTCGGCTACCAATAATCCTCATGAATCAGTTTCCTGCAACTTCGAGCAAATGTGATTTGATTGATGGATTTTTGAATGAGTGAGGAATTAATGAGGAAGATCCACCTCCTATAATTTGTCCTTCCTATCTCATTCGAGTTCCTGCACCTTAATTATCCATAATTCATCATAATTTTCTCCCAAAAACCAGCAACCAATGCACGCTAGACCACTAGACATAACATCTTACTTTTACTCATCTCATTAAGCAAAATATAATTAAAACATGTAAGGAATTATGAGAAGAGTTGATTTTAGTAAGCTTTGAGGTGTATTAAGGTCCATATATTTACCCAATGATGAGTCTCATCATCACCCCCTACTGAAATTGTTGCTAATCCTCTAAGTAACTTAATCTACGTCCATGTTCTTCATTTCTCTAGTGGCTTCACTGACATCCCATGCTTTTACTATAGTCTCTCCGTCCTATGAATAAAATTCTGCCTTCCTCTCTCTATCTCTTCCCACTTATTTTTTTTCTTCTTCTTCTTTCCTTCCTTCAAACATTCCCAAAAGAAATGGTGGATTTAGCTTCAAGCCAATCCAATTGACTTTGAGTCTTTTCAGAGCATGCTTATACATGGGGGTTCTATTTAGTACCTCTTTCATTCTGTCAAGAGAATGGTATTTTTTTACTTTTAGGCTATAAGGAAAGGTGTTCCATCCACTTTGGTAGGCTTGCTGGCTGTCATCACCTAGCAATTTGAACATGTCTTCAAAGTGTGTTACTGCATGTTCGTGTGCAACAAGGTACCTTGGTTAATGCTTGGGACCATTTGCAATGAGGTTCTTGGAGTTGTTAACAACCATTGGGTTAGATTGTTCAGCTTTGATCGTAAGGGGTTTTGTCTCTTCTTTTACCATGATCTTTTTCATATCTTTAGCTCTTTCCTCCTCATGATTTAGCCATGATGCTAATGCCATCAATTGTAAGTCCCCAAGCTTTGAATTGGCTCCCACACATTTAAATCTATCAAGGCCAAGTTGTGTAGGTAAAACTTAGATGTTTTTTCTCTATCTTCTAAGGTGTTTTGGTCACAGAGATCAATGAATTGTATATAGTATTGGAAGGGCATAGTTCCTCTTCATGGTAGGGTCTTTATTTGGAATTGTAGCCATTGTTCCTTGAGGTATAGGGCATAAGAATTTGCTGACATCTTGGACTACATTTCCTCCAAGGATAAACTACCCATAGTTGCCAACTGGTTTTCCCTTTCTTGTAGTTGACGCCTAAGCCATGTGTTCTCAGCTTCTAGATGAGTTTTCATCATTGCTTCTCTTTCCCTTATTCTTCTTAGTTCTCTACCCATCTCTTGCAATTTCTCATCCATGTGGCCTACATCCTCCACCCCTTTTGATTTGGCAATTTTCATCCACCTGTGTGTCCTTGCCCTCTTTATTTCAAGTTCAAAGAATAGGGAATGGAAAAATTTTGTGTGATTATCCTTCCTCCTTCAATGAACCTATAGTAGGAGCTGAGGTTTGGCTATGGACTAGGTTCTCTCAGTTCTTGGTTTTCTTTCTTCGTTTCTTGTTGAGTGATACCTTCTTCGTCCCTGTTCTCTATTTCTTGTAGGTTTGACAAAGTTTCCTCTAGGATGGCCTCTACTTCCTATAGGTCTATCTGTGTCTCCTATAGGAGATGCTTTCCCTTTGATGAGGCTAACCTTGTGACAAGCCTCCAAACATAAGTGATTGGAGACTTTGGATAGGCTTGCTCTGATGATCCTTCTCCTTAATTTTTCTCTAGAGGGGCTACCTTTCTTGCTGCTTTGGTGAATCTTAAATGACAATTGGAGTTTTGGTGGGGGTTTGAGGCCTCCCTTGTCTAATCCTAGTGATCTTTCTTGTCTTGAAGTATAGTGGGGTTTGTATTTTGCTCTTCCCCTTTGATATGATAGGTGTACTTAGGGCAGTAAGAGCAGTTGTTGCCTCTCTCTCTGTGGGATCTAGAGATACCCTTGGTAATTCTTCTCCTTCTCTTCCTTGAGTTCTGCTTCATCTATTTCTTCAATCTGGCCGTCTATCTGTTCTTTTGTTTCTTCCTCTATCTCTTCTTCATTCTCCTCCTCTATTTCTTCCTCCTTTTCCTCCTCTATTTCTTCTTCATTTTCCTCCTCCATCTCTTCTTCCTTCTCACTAGCAGTGGGGCTTTTGCCATATTCTATAGCTTGAATTGTTCCTTCTTCCTGCATGTCATTAGAAGTTGTCCATGCAATAGAGAGTCTTAGGTTTTGTAGAGCATCTTCAAGGATGAGTTTGATCAACCCATGATGGGCTAGTTGTTGGTGTTTTCCCTCCTTCACTTTGTTCTTGGAGGAGTATGATGTGGTATCCATACACCACACTATATCTCCCTTCACATGATATGTATTTAATGAGGTGGTAACTGACTTCATTCCAAGGGTATGGAATACTTTTCATTCTAACCCCGTTTTTTTCCTCCATTGGCTCCTCTCCTTCAAAAAATAATGTTTTCTTTGCAAGGGTGTTGTTACCCTTGTCTTCTTTCCTCCATGGTAGCCCTTAAGGGAGTGTAGTGACTGTGATTATAACTTCATGGGTAGTTAATACTAATAAGGCTTTCACCAAATCATTGGAATTGGTCCTAGTGAGGGGTATGAGTGGGAGGGAGAATTCTATGGCCACATGATCAACGTATCCTCTCATTCTCTCAAAGAACCCTATCTATTGGTGCCTTGTGAAAATATCCACTACAGGAGGATGTTGGTGGATCCTTGTTGTGTTTATGGGTTCCCTCTTATTGAAACTTTATGTCATCATTCCCTTTTAATTGTGGAGGGTTGTGTGGATACAATTCAACAATTCTAGTAGGTGATAGGTTTGGATGTTAACTTTTAGTGACATGCAATACAACTCTCCTACACTGCAATTTCATTAACTAAATTGAGGATTTTTTCTTCTTTGAAATGAAAAATATGGAAGGTATAGCTCCTACCTCACTTTGCTACGTTCTAGTGAGGATAAACCTTGATTTCACTTCCCTTAGTGACCACTAACAATCTTGTAGGTTCATTCCTCCATATCCTGTAGGCTTCTTGTAGGTTTCCTATGTTGTAGATGTTGAGTGTTTCCTGTAGGTGCTGCTTCACGAAGGTCGAGAGAAAATTCTTTGTTTGATTAATCCTAAAAGTTTCTTATGCTCTCTTTGTATGGGAATTAGTGTTTTATTTCCATGTATGGATGATCATGTGGGGTCATGTGTTGGTTGTCTAAGTACAAGCATCTCCTTTTGGACCATTTGTCCCATTATCAGTACATTATTCCACCTTACCTCGTAATCATCTCCCAATCCTTTCCTCCATAACTTAACCATTTTTGTATTCATTCCCTATTTCTTTTGATTTGAATTTTTCCACTTGTGGAGTGGTCTAAATGTTTTCTTCTCATCGACTGGCTGAAGGTGCCAAAGTTAACTGGCCACCTTTATATATAAAATAAACTCTCACATAATACTACAGTTTTGATTGTATTGTAATAATGAGAGAGCATGAATAAGAGGGCATACCTGTGGGTAAATTTCTTTGATGATGATGCATGCTGGGGAGTGATGCCTCTTTGTTGTGTTTTTGCTGCATATTTTTCTATGTATTTTCCTCTATTGATGCTTGTTTCTTTTGATGCACAGGTGCTGCATAGTGATGTTGGTGATCTATTTGCTACTGTTGAGCTCTGGAGGAGCTTCTTAAACCTTGGAGTAATTTTTATGAAGATGTTTGCATACTGTATGGTTTCGTTTATGGGATAGGCTACTACAAGATTTCCTACAGGATGTCTTGTAGTTTCCTCTCCCCTAAACTTTCATACTTTTTCTCAACTGTAAAGCATTTGAAATGAGTGGAGAAGGGTGGTAGGGAATGGTAGGTGAGGGAGTTGTCTCTCGGTATTGTTCCCTTTTCCATCTTCTCTCTCTCTCTTCTGTTTGTTTTCTGTTTTTCTCTTTTTTTTTTCCTTTTGTAATATGTATTTTTTTTTGAATTGATCTCTTTGATGGATGCAGTGGTGACATGGTGGTGAAAGGAATGGCTATGATGTGGTGGAGTAAATGGTTTTTCATCTAGACACAGTCTTGTGTCATTCCCTTTCTGTCAGACTACCTTTCTTGGGATTTTCAAGGGCACTGCAATTCCTGCAAGAAACTCCTGCAGGTTTACAGGGAATCCTGCAGAATTACAGGGAATCTTATAGAAAACACAGAGTTTGTATAATATGAGTTGGAGGGGTTTATAAGTGGAAGAATAGGTGAATAGTGGAAGATATAAGATGGGTGGATTGAAATATGCTTATCCTCCTCTTACTGACCTGGAAAACCGAATTTCCACCTTTTGTATCTTTTCCCTTTTTTTAATTTTTTTTCTCCTTTTGTAAAACAACTAGTCTACCTCGAAGGAGGGTTTCATCCTAGTTTCCTGCCTTGGGTGCCTCAAAGAGGTTTTCACCCAAATATCTTTTTATTTTCCACTTTTTTTTGAAAACAACCTTGGGCCACCTCAAGAGGTTTTCAACCCAACAGTGGGACTCAGGTGCCTCATGGAGGTTTTCACCTCAGTCCCTTTATTTTTCTTCTTTATTATATTTTTCGAGGACTTGGTGGGGTGGAAGCTACAACTTGCTCTACCACCATCACTATCTTGCTAATGTTGCTGATGAATTATTTCTTTGACAAGGGCTTCTTGTAGATCTTTAATCTGTACCCATTGACAAGAAAGGAGATAACCTTTGCATCAATGGTTCTTAACTATATAGCACCATTATCATGACATTTTTCTATTGCATAAGGCCCTAACCATCTATTCCTTAACTTACCTTTAAAATCATTGTACCAAGAATCATAAAACAAAGCCCAATCACCTTCTTCAAACTATTTGTCCTTTATATTCTTATCATGCCAAATTTGCCTTTGAACTTGAGTCACTTCTGTATGCAAGAGGGCTTGCATCTTAAATTGATTTAACCCATTCAGTTGGAGAAATATTTCCTGTTGCACCCTGGTGATATCTAGATCTAGTTGTGCTACCATTATTAAGGTGTTTTATTCAAATTCAATGGACAATAGGGATTTCTTCCCAAAGACTAGCCCATAAGGGGTGAATCCAGTGGTGGTCTTTCAAGTGGTATTATAGGCCCAGGTGGCCTAAACTAATCTGTCTGCCCAATATTTTTTGTTGATGCTAATCACTTTCATCAGAATGCCTTCCAATGCTTTATTGGTTATCTCCACTTTCCAATTAGCTTGTGGGTGGTAAGGAGTGGATGTTCTGTGCTTGATCTTGTGCTGCCTTAACAAATTTTCAATCATCTGAGATGTAAATTGACTTCCTTGATCGGTGACCAATTCTCTAGGGTACCCAAACTTATAAAACAAATTTTCCCTTAAGAATTAATCCGCCTTTTCTTACGTTGCTACTCTGATAGATTTGGCTTCATCCCACTTGGTTAAGTAGTCAGTGCACACAATGATTTATTGTTTCTGTTTGGATGGAGGGACAATGGGCCCGATGAAATCCATGCCCCACTTATCAAATGGCTCAAAAGTCACTTGAGGTTGCAGAGGAATTTCATCCCTTGGGGTAGGTTCCCCATCCTTTGGCATCGATCACACTGACTGGTATACCTCCTCACATCTTGGTGAAGAGTGGGCCAGTAATAACCACCTTGTAGTACCTTGAATGTTATTATTTTGTCTAAAACTTGACCTCCATAAGGCCCATCATGACAGGTCAAAAGGATGTCGAAGACTTCCTCCTTCATGAAACATCTCCTTAAAATTTTATCTAGGCCTAGCTTGAAGAGATTGACCCCAATCCAAGTGATTTGGGCACTCTTCCTTACGATCTTACTCTTTTCCTGGGAGGACAAGTTTGGTGGAAACTGTGCAGACACCAAGTAATTTTCTATGTCAGCAAACCATGGAGAGAGAATTGAAATGGTGAATAAGTGTTCATCAAGTAACTGATCATCAACCATTCCTTCCTCACCTGGAGGAAATGTTAATCTAGATAAAAAATATGTAACAACATTCTCCTTGCTAGGCTTATCAATAATCGTTAGATCAAGATGTGCAATAAAATTAACCATCTAATAATTTAGGAATTTACATTAGGTTTATTCATCAAGTATTTAGTTGCAGCATGGTCAGCATGTACAAATGTTTGGTAACCAGTAATTTAATGCCTAAATTTATTCAATGATTGGAAAACAACTAGGAGCTCTTTTTTTGTCATTGTGTAGTTCAACTCGGCTTTCGACAGATTCTTATTGATCAAGTAAATGGCGTAAGGTAGCTTGTCATTTATTTTGCCTAGAGCTTCCCCTATGGATTTGTGAGAGGCATCATCATGTATATGGAAAGGAAGAGCCCAATTTGGGCCTTGGAGAATAGGTGCAGTAGTGAATTTGTCCTTTAGGCTGTCCAAGGCTTCTTGACATCTTTTTGACCACAAAAATTCAGAGTCTGTTGCCAATAACCCAAATAAAGGAGAAGTTGACTTGCTGAAATCTTTTATAAATCTCCTATAGTATCTGGATAAACCTAGAAAACTTCAGACATCTCTCTACTTTTATGGAGTTGGGACCCTTTTGATGATGGATATATTATTTGGGTCTACCTACAGTCCCTCCTCAGATATTGAGTGACGTAGAATAGTCCCTGTAGTCATCAAGAACTCACGTTTTTTGGGACTGAGGGATAAGTTCATTTCAATGTATTTGTTCAGCACCTTTCCTAGGTTAGAGAGATCCTCCTGGACATCTCACCCATAGGGTGTAATGTCATCCATATAAATTTCTACTGCATCATGGATTAGTTCAACAAAGATACTCATGACTTCCCTCTAGAAAGCGGCAGGGGCATTGCATAGACCAAAAGAAATGACCCTATAAGTGAAAGTACTCCAAGGATAGGTGAAGGTGGTTCTATCTTAGTCCTCTAGGCTAATGTGGATTTGATTATACCTACTTAACCAATCTAAGAAAGGGAAAAACATTTTCCAAGCCAGACCATATAACACTTGGTCAGTGAAAGGTAGAGGGAAATAGTCCTTCTTCGTTGCTTTGTTTAACTCTCTGTAATCAACAAAAATCCTCCACTTTCCATTTTTCTTTGAAACCAACACCAAAGGAGACACCCACTCACTATCTAAGATAAGGTAGATGAATCCTGCATCCACCAAATTTTGCAAATCTTCTTTGAATATATCTTTGAGTGCTGGATTCATTCTCCTTTGGGGTTGTCAAACTTGTTTGCAACCTTCTTTGATGTAATTTTGGTGAGTACACACTGAGGGGTGCACTCCCTTCATTTCTTTGTAACTCGAAGCAAAGGCACCCAAATGCTCTCTTAGCATATTACATAATTCTTCTTCTTAGTGTACAGAGAGAGAGAGGGGTTGATTTTCAGAGTTCTTTCAGGGCCAGATTCTATTTTCTTGACATGAGTAGGGTTTGAATCAGCTAAGCATAGATCAATTCGATGGTTTCTATTGGTTTCCTTCACTACTTCCTCTAGAGACAAGCTGTTGGAAGTTGGATTTTGGAGGATGTGTGCTATCAAATCATCTTCATCAAGATGTCCTCCTCCCATGACAATTTTTAGGGTATAAATTTATGTGCAGTAGAATTCAACTTCTTCCTCCTCTTCTATCCATAAATGTAAATCATGTTCTAAAGATGGATGAGAAGGAGGGTACAAGACCAACTGCTTAGATAGATGCCCATTTTTTATAGTCATGTTTCTAGCCCTGTAGATGATGTAGGCATCGAAAGTGGCTAACCAAGGCCTCCCAAGTATTAGAGGGCAACCATTAAATTTGGTCTTAGAATGGAAAACTAGGAAGCTTGTAGGGTACTCCCAAGAGTCAATAGAAACCATCACATCCTCAACAATCCCCTCAAGAGCTCTTATGGATCGGTCTGCAAGCTGCAAGACTGTCGTGGTCTTTCTTAATGAACTGTAGAGATTTAACTTGAGCATGGTGTGCTTAATAATTACATTAATGGAAACCCCAAGATCAATCAAGGTATGTAGGACAATGGTTCCATTGGTGTCAACATCTACTACATGGCTTCCAGGGTCTAGATACTTTGGGAAAATTACCTGCCCTAGCATTAAGTCGAACAATTGTCTAATGACTTTAATTGTAGGGGTGTCTCTTTTTCGCCTCCTGGGATGTTTAAAAACACTTCTGTTTAATCGGTTTGTTGTAAATAGGCACATACTTAATGGCTTGGGGAAGTGGAGTTTTGACACATAGATTTTTCAATTCACCCAGAAGTTAATTCTCTTCTGGGGTAGGCTAGACTCAATGAGTTAATCTTTCAGGAAATGGTGATGGATTCACTCTAGGCATACTTTCCTCTCTTTCCTCCTCACTCTTCCTAGGTGGATATAGAGGTTGGTTATCTGGGATTACTCTTCCAAACCTCAGGTTGATTTCCTAAATTTCCACAACATAAGTAGGGTAGGATGTCTCTCCACTGTAGACTTGTTCTGCCTATTTGTTGTTTAGGTTTATATTTGGTTAGGTAGGCATCTGAGATTATTTAGGTGGGGCAAGGTGTAAAATATGTGGTTGAGTAATAGGTGAAGGCAATAATGATGGTGGATTGTTGTATGGGGACCTTCACCCCTAGGGTGGTTCATTCCACTGAGGTTGTGGAGGAGTATATGGCTGAAATGTCTGGTTGGTCATCTGGGAATGCTACTAAGGTGTAAAAGGCTAGGGAGAAGGTGTAGATGGGGAGGGATGAGTAGCGGCTCCCCAAGAGGGAATGGATGTGTTTTGGGTAGGGTTGTAACATGCATAGGATGACCCTTACATACCCTGCTGATATGGTCAAGGCCCAGGAGGCTTCCTTTGATTTATGTAACAGAGTTGTTCAGTCACCCTTTCCATTCCATGATACACAACTTTTAGTCCAGGTAGAGAAGGGCACTTGTCTATGGAGTGGTTTTCTTCATAGACCAAGTAGATTTCTATTAGGTTTAATGGACATTCATTCCTAGGGTGCCTCCTTGTGCATCTAGGGAAAAAGATGGCTAATGCTTTCTCTGATTCTTCCTACTTCCTCTTGATTTGCATAGTGTCCATCTGTAGGACAAGGGTTTGCAACATTTCACTGTTAAAATATTCCAACATGTTCCCAATTTCACCTTTTATATATATGTTGGAAGAGGATGAGTTGGCAACTATCTGACTACCCCTACCCCTTTCCCTCACTACCCTAGAATGGTTCCTAAAGATGATCTTGATATATTCATAGGGTAGTTGGTAGATGTCCCCTCCTGATAACATGTTTAGGGTATCTAGAAGATCTTGCCTAACCCCCCTGAGTAGGACTAGCTTAAGTGACTCAGGATCAAGTGTTCACCCAACCCTTTTTTAGTTAAGCTTGAATCTTTCCTCATAATCCTCTAAGGACTCATCATACCCCAAGGTCATTCTAAAAATTTCCTCTTTAGTGTCTTTGGACCTATAGTAGTCCCTATACTTTTTGTTGAAAGCTTGCTACATATGAGTCCAGGTGGTGATGTTATCCCTAGGTAAACCCATGAACTAGCGCAGAGATGCATCCTTGAGAGTGGATGAAAATAATTTCAACTTCTGATCATTAGTGGTGTAATCATAAGTTCTACACATGATAGAAAATTCAAATAAGAAATTCTCTAGATCTTCTGAGGTCAGGCCATGGAAGTGTGGAAGGGAAGGGGGGCTTATATTTTTCATCTTGGCATTCCCATTGGTTTCTCTGATAAGAAAATCACCCTCAACTCTTTCTCTATCTCCCCTTTCATTTCTATTTTCATCCATTTGGTCAGTTGGAATGGGTTCTTCTTCTCCTTCCCCTATAGGCTCTTCAAAAATCTCTGGTTGTTCACCTAAGGGGTCGTCTAATTTACAACCACTGAAGAAGAGGGGAGGTTCACTATTTGAAGTGGTGGGGGTATTTGGTAGGAATTTTCCTAAGTTATCCCTATTCCTATGAGGCATGAAAGAAGTGTTTTTCTTTTGTTTTTCTTTTCAATATTTAAGACTAATTGTAGAATTGAAAAGACACCCAATTGAAACTAATTGCTGAATGAACTCACTTTCAAAATGGAAATTAGATCACTTACAAATACTTTTGAAAAAATGAAGCTAATAATAGAATAAAAGAGATAAGAAATAGAAGAAAGAAAAAAAAATCATATCTACTAAAACACCTCCCCAAAAATGAAACCAAAATGTGATGAGCACCAGTATTGCAGCAAGAATGTTGCAACTGCAGGGGCTACCAACTTCACTTCATCAACCTGGGGTTCGTACATACTTGGAGGTGACATTACTGTATACCTAAATAGATGCAGTGGGTCCACTCTTTGTCACTATTGAGCTAGCAATAGACCACTAGGGTTTCTCAAACCATCCTTATATCGATTTAGAAGAAGTTTGATTAGCAATGGAGAAAGGGGAATGTTACCCTAATTGAGAGTATTGAAATATTATCTACTGCAACAATGAAAGACTAAAATAATGCTTAAAACACCGCACTCATCCAACTATTTGTTAAGATATATTTCTTCAGAATAATTCTAAGCTAACACATGTGAAACCCTAACTAACCTAAGCATGCAATCTAGTCTAATCAAACACTTTCCTGCTGTGTATATGAATTAACATAACAACATTTTTCTTTTTCTCCTTTTTTGTGAAAACATGAATGCTATTTATTTTTTATTATATGTTAAGTGGGTTAGGTGTGAAGAGAGGTGGTTTTTTATGTTCATATGGCTTAAGATTCAAGCAGGGGTCTTCTCCTATCTTCCGTGATGCATTTCTCACAAGTCGGCCTCAAAAGAAGCCACTACATGTCATCCTACATGATGTCTACAAGATGTCCTAATTCACCTACAAGATCCCCTGTATTACTACAAGATCAGGTCGAAAGCATGAGGAGTGATTTGCAAAGTGGTATAGGGCTTAGGGAAGGTGAATCATGGAAGAAATAAGGCAAGGAAGGGGCTAGGACTTCCTCAAAACTCAAACCCAAGATTGTATGATGGTTGGATATGCTCAACAATCATGACAAGTTGTTCTCATGAAATGATAACTCGGTTTATGGACTTAGTGGATTTTAGTGATCATTTGGATGGGTGAGGTTAGGTTGGGCCTACTGATATGAAGTCTTCCTACACTATTGAAACTCTTGCAATACACACATCACTGACATTTACCCATAAATCATGTCAAAGCAAGAAAGATTTCCAACAACATAAGAAAACAAAATTTTACCATTCATTTGCCTAGTTCATGCATGGAAATGCTTACAAACTATTGTGAAACACCATGAAATATAATACAAAGCTATAGATATCAGAAATAAAAACTGCAACCAATTCTTGAAAACTGAAAGATGTTGGTCTAATTAGCAAAAAACCCTAAATTTCATAAGAAATCATAATTCTATCCTTTTGGGGCTGAATGGGAGTTTCCCCTCAAACCATGGTACCTGAAGGGAAGAGTGAGGCAATATCCACCTGTTATCAGCCTCTTTGGTATTCATTTATCTCTCTAAGGATACTAGTAAAGCTATGCACAAATGGCAACAAACTAATCAAATTCACCAATACTTGCAACGAAACAATGCCAAAATAAATTCAACAAGTCATCTATGAAATAAACTAAGCATACAAGTACAACAAGAGGAACATATGTTGCTAGGGTTGGGCCCAAACTCTAGATATTCAGCCATCTAAGTCAACTCAAAGTTGGATCAAGGAAATTCTCATTTTCATTAACATATCAAAAAATACATAACATTGTTTTGCCACAATCCTTCAACTTGAAAGTGCTCAGTTATATTGCATGAAAAATTGATTCCTAATGAGGCTCTAGGCTTCTTTATTTATACATTTGAAGTTGCCAAAAAATTCCTTAAATCTAGGGAGGCTTGGCTCCCAACATCAAGATAAACTAGTTCTTAACTATCACTAGCTCGACTGCCAATGATCCTCATGACTCGGTTGCCAACAACTCTGAGCTAGTGTAATTTAATTGAGGGATATTCAAATGAGTGAGGACTTAATGAGGAAGATCCACCTCCTATAATTTATCCTTTTTGTCTCATTCAAATTCTTGAACCTTAATTATCCTTAATTTTCTATAATTTTCTCCCAAAAACATGCAATCAATGGACATTAGACCATTAGACATAAAATCTTACTTTTACTCATCCCATTTCGAAAAATATGATTAAAACATGTAAGGAATTACGAGAAGAGTTGATTTTAGTAATCTTGGAGGTGTATTAAGGTCCATATATTTACCCAATGATGAGCCTCATCAAGGCAATCATAATGTTTCTTGCCTTTGCTTGTTATAAAGATTTCAAAGTGTACTAGATGGATGTAATGTATGCTCTTCTAAATGGAGAAATTGAAGAATTAGTCTATATAGAACAACCTAAGGGCTTATTATTATCATATTATCTTAATGATTCATGTAGGTTAAGGCAGGAACTATATGGACTTAAACGAGCAACATGCGCATGGTACGCTAGGTTGAAAATGTACCTTCAAAATTAGGGTTTCAAGAGATGCGCAGATGATAGTAAATGTTAAACAAAGGCCAATGAAAATTAACTTCTAATTGTGGTCATTTATGTGGATGATATTATGTTTGGACGCAACAAAGACTATTTAGTACAATGGTTTTTCTAATGAGATGAAGATTAAGCATGAGATGTCTGTTAGTGTCAGTATCTTCATCCCTCCAACAGTGATCAAATTTCTCTTTTTTGCATGCATATTAGGTGTCCCATCCAATCAGTTGCATTCCATTAGGTCATGGATCAACTAATGGTAGTGGTTCATGTCAATTTCCCTCATGACACTCACATGCTGGCCTATTTTCACATGTTTTAGGTCCTTTACTATCATTTTATTTCATTTCATTTACAAAAGTCAGTTTTAGGGTTTTAGTCTCACCACGTCTAGGGATTGCCATTATGGTCATCCAAAACTCAATAAAAGGTCAGTGGGCACATGAGGAGATTTTATAAGTTCATCGAATCATAAATTCACCGATGATATGCTCAATAAATGGTTTCCATTTCATATAATTTCAATGTTTCTATATGTAATAAGTTTAGTAGCTTCCCTTAGTCACCTTGCCAACTCTAGCCACTGCAAAAAAAAACAAAAGCGCCTATGCATCAGTTCATCAAATGATCAAGAAGAGTCAAACTTCAAATGAAAAAGCAGAGTTTTTAAAGAAAAGTGACTAAGACATTAGAAAAGTGGGTTTGGTAAATGAAAAATTAAAGGCAAGGGGATATAAATCTCATTTATGTGTTTGAAATCTTCATTTTTTGTGAGTGAGCTAAACGAAAAAAGTCATGTTTTTGGGAGAAAGAGGAAAAACTGAGAAAAAAACCCAAAATTTCACTGGCGCTACGCACCTAGCAGGTTTTACATTGCAATTTGTTCGGGTGCTGTGCATACAAAGTGCATTGCACATATGTCTGTGGAGCTTCAAAACAATTTTCATCACCTTCTTCTGCTTCAAATTCCTCAATTGACCTCTCAACAAGTAAGTGGAGCTTCTCATCTTGTCTAGCAAGGAATTTTTCATCAGTTGTGTTGATTTGTAAGTCTAAAAAACTAAACCCTATCTATCCTCCAAATTGTCTTGTAAATTTGCATAGGGTATTGTCTTCTGTTGTTTTTATTCCCTTAGATTATCTTCCTACACCCCTTTCCCTTAAAATAAATTTCCCTAAATCCCTTTCCCTTTCCCTTTCCCAAAATCATTAGCACTCACTTCTCAAACTCCATTCCCATTTACCAAACCCTAACCCTATATTCTATTCCCAAACCCTAACTCCCAGTTCCTATTCCTTACTACATATATTTCATTATCAAAACTTCCACCTACATTCATAATATCAATCATTCCCTTATTTCCCAAAAGAAAACGATAGTCACTTCCTTCATACATTATTCATGCTCATACTTTAAAAATCTCTTTGTACTCATCAGTTTTCAATCCAAATTCATAAGCATGGAGACAAATTCAGACTATGGGAGGGAAGATGAAACTTTTAGTGATTCTTCCTGAGAAGGTCATGTACCAAGAAAACCACATAAAGGAGGAAAATCAACCTGAGAGGAGCCCACCACTCTCACAGAATTACTTGCTTGCCCTCTTGCAGTAACTTGCTTTAAACACCAATCTTGTTATCAATTTTATGAAATGGTAGAAAAGGTGAAATATCATCGTGAGCTGGCTAGGATGTTTATTCTTCATCTTCATAATGGCCAGGTGAACCTTGTTGGTGTCTCTTTCACCTTAACACCTGAAACTGTCGTAGTAGTAATAGGCATCCCTAATATAGGTGAACAATGGAATAAGGGGCATCATGTAGGCAGAGAGCATTATGAGCCTTACATTAAGTCTGGTTATTATAGGCAAATCAGCAGGGTTTTTCCTTTCAAATACTTGCAGGACACTTATGCTCCTCTCACAAAACTCATCATCAAGTATTTTACTTGTGAAGGGAGGTTTTCCCATTTATATACATACCATGTAAGATTGTTGATGCATTTCACAAAAGTGAGGATGATGAACCTCCCATACCTTATCTACAGTAATATTGAGAAGATGACCCTATATGTGCAAAGGAAACCTTTTCCTCAGCAATTCAACAACATTTACCACTTCTCACTGATCAAAATTGTTGTCTTGCATCAGCTAAGCTTGCTGAACATACCATGGGATACCTTCATTGCACATGAGATTTTCAAAGGCCCTCAGGTTATTCCATCAGTGATTCAAGAGGAAGGAGGGCCTTCAAGGCAAGAAAATGTTCATGAGACTAAAACTACAAGTGTGCTAGTGTTTTTCACCTATTAGAGAGGCACCAGGAGGCTTTTTGCTACTGCCAAGTGACTACTATCTCCACCAAGGGTGGAAGGGGTCTCGTTTTCTTCACTGGACCACGGGCAAATGCTATCTTCACTAGGGGTGAAAGGGGATTTCCCTTCCTCTATAGCTGAATAGGTGCAGGGAAAAGACAAAGGAAAACAACAAATGCATGAGCATGAGGAGGGCCCTACTGAAGGGCAAGACAAAGATTTTGTCTTGGTTGAGGAGGATGACATTGATTTGGGTTCTCAAAGCTCAAAACTCAAAGACATGATTATCAAAGAGAAGGAGGCTAAAATACAAGTCTTATCTCTTGATCTTGAGAGAGCCAAATGGATTATGAGTTGTCTTCAGCAAGAGAACAAGCAACTTGAAGACAAGCAAGCTGTTATGGAGCTACAAACAATTAAAGAAAATAGGCAAGTCGCAAAAAGAAGGAAAATCAAAGTGACATCCCTCGAGCAAGAAATTAGGGTTGATTGAGAATCATGGTTAGAGAGGGCAAAAATTCACTCGGAGAAATTTCTTAAGAAATACAACAAAGAGAATAAAAGGTTGTGCCATATGGCCTATCATTACCTAACCTGAAACAAAATTTTCAAAACAAGGGTGAAGAGGTTAAAGGCTAAGCTAAAAAGAGTTTTGGGAAGCAAAAAATAGCAAGATAAGCTCAATATATTGGTTGAAGCATAATTTCCCCAGCAAAGCACATAAAAAGGATCACTCATGCCAAATTTCATGAAATTTGGCGCATTTTTTTAACATTTTTGAAAATTTTGAGCAAAAAACAAGTTTTTTCAGCAGGTGCGCAGCGCCACTAGTGCTACACTTTTGTTGGGGGCATCCATTTACAAAAAGGTTTTCATTTTTGAAATCAAAATGACAAAATATGCATGCGCAGAAATTGTTGAGAATTTTGGACAAGTTCTCGGTCTCCAAAAGGGCAAAAAACACTCAAAAAGTGCCCTCTCTGCCACTTTTTTCTGCACACGCAAAGAAGTCTTGGGAGATTCTATTTTTGGAGGAGCAAATGGACTCCAAATCAAAAACTTCAAGTTGTTCCATAAGTTAGACTCACCAAGCTTTCTAATGAGCTATTCTACACCTGTTTTGGACTTTGGGAAGCCTTCGAAAAGTGGCCTTGAAAAAGCACTCTGCATAGGATCAGTGGCACTGTGCATAAGAGAAAATTTTGCTAGTTTTTCTTGTTTGTTCAGAATTTCGCCCATTTTGGCTGTTAGTTGTCTTTTTATTCTCTCTTCGGTAAATTAATGATGTAATATGACGTACTATGATGAACTATGATGTAAATATGATGGAAAACGACTTGAGGGGGTAGATACATCAGTTATAATTGGTTTGAGGATGAATGAATAAGTTTCCATAATTTTAGAGGCAAGCTATTCCATTTCCTATTTTGTAGTTCCTAGTTTAGATGTTGTTGAAATAGCTCCTTGACTGATGGATTCGATCCTTGATGGTTAGCATAGGTGGTTTGATGCCTACATCTTGTACTTTCTTAGTCATTTGTCAAGGTTGGACTCTTGTGGATGCATTGAGCATTATTGTAAATCACTACTATAGTTTGGCAAGGAAATGAACGAGGGTTTTGCAAAATTTTGTGGGATTCTTGTGGTAATGTGTCTTGGCATTATTTTTTCCTTTGTGATTTAATTTCTCTTATATGTTTATGTTCCATCATCTATTCCTTTCTTCATAGCTAAATGAATCAAGAGAATCAGGTAGAATCCATTGATATTCAGTGCTCTGCCTAGAGGATACATTTAGTTTTTAATGCTTTCTACTATTTGAGGAGGACTCATGAACCCTGCATGCCCTCTCCAACTCCCCACCAGTCTTTAGACTCACCATCACATTCATTTGAAAGTGCTAAAATACTTGCCTACCTCGCCCCACAGAAACCTTCGCAAATCTGAGTTGACTTCCTAGACCCAAAGCTGCCTTCCTCATATGATCCAGCAACCAACCATTAAAATCAATCAAAATCCTCTCAGCAAATATACCTAGCCTAAAATCAACATTAATTTTCAGTCATCTCAAAGCCTTAGTTGCCATATTCTTTTTAGAGTGACAAGGAGAGAGCCCTCTCCCAACCTGGTAGGGCTAGCTACCACGTTAAGCGTGGTTTGATGTTACCCTAGACCTGCCTTCCTTCAGCTTGAGATTGATCTAGGTTGATCTTAATTTTACTCATCTCATTAAGAAAAATATAATTAAAACATGTAAGGAATTATTATAAGAGTTGATTTTAGTAATCTTGGAGGTGTATTAAGGTCCATATATTTACCCAATGATGAGCCTCATCAAGGCAATCATAATGTTTCTTATCTTTTCTTTTCATAAAGATTTCAAAGTGTACTAGATGGGTGTAATATATGCTCTTCTAAATGGAGAAATTGAAGAATTAGTCTATATAGAACAACCTAAGGGCTTATTATTATCATATTATCTTAATGATGCACATAGGTTAAGGAAGGAACTACATGGACTTAAATGAGCAACATGCACATGGTACTCTAGGTTCAAAATGTACCTTCAAAATTAGGGTTTCAAGAGATGCATAGATGATAGTAAGTTTTAAACAAAGGCCAATGAATATTAACTCCTAATTGTGGTTGTTTATGTGGATGATATTATGTTTGGAAGCAGCAAAGACTATTTAGTACAATGGTTTGCTAATGAGATGAAGTTTAAGTTTGAGATGTCAATGATTGGGGAGATTACTTTCTACCGAAGGTTTCAGATTTTACAAAAGTTAGAAGTATATTCATCTCCCAAGAGAAGTGTCTAAAGGATATGTTGAAAAAGTTCAAAATGGAAAATTGTAAAACTGTTTCAATTCTTGTCGTAATTGCATGCAAATTCTGTGTAGGTGACGAATCACCTGATGTTGATCAGAAGCTTTACAAATCTATGATAGGTATTTTACTATATATAAAAACCTCTAGAATGGATATAATGTTGGAAGTCATATTAGTGGAAATATATCAGTCCAAAACCTAATCAAAGGAATATACTAGAAACAAAAAGGATATTCATATATCTGAAAGGAAATACATTCTATGAACTATGGTACCTAAAAGGAAATGACTTCACATTGAAAACATACACAGATGTAGACTAGTCCAGTTATATTAATGACAGGAAGAGTGTGAGTGGTGGTGCATTCTATTTAGGAGAATCACTAGTTGCATGGTTAAGAAAGAAGAAATCCTTAGCATCTCTATCTACAACAAAATCCAAATACATAAAAACAAATACCTACTACACACAAGTGTTGTGGATTAAACAAATAATATAATATATGAAGGAAACTTTTAGTGAGACAATATCTATTAAGTGTGAAAATACTAGTGCAATAAGCATCTCAAAAATCTAGCGCTTCATTCAAAGACTAAACATATCCACATAAAGTATCACTTACTTAGAGAATATGTGGCTTAGAAAATGATAAATCTAGAATACATATCAACAAAAGATAAAATAAAATATATATTTACCAAGCCACTGCTAAGAGATCCATTCAAATATCTAAGGCACAGGTTGTGAATAGCCCCTGCTCCCTCTTCTCATTAGTGTGATTTCAAAGAGAAGCCTCAAAGGTCTATAGAGAATGTGAAAAAGAATGGAATATGTATTGGGAGACTCTACAAAAGTAACAAAATTGTATGAACAATAGCAAGAAGAATAAATCAACATTTAAGTGTCAAGACTTTAAGGAAACTATAGAAACAACATGAATAAAGACCATTTTGTACCTATAATAAGCCATGTTAATTATAAAGTATACCATAAATGTGTTTCATCATTTAGAAGTTTATCCTTTGGTACAAAATATTTTGCAAAAATGTATATATGAAAAGTATACAAGCATTTTCAAAATTCATGTGATCTATCTTAACATTTGCATACCTAGTCAAAGCATTTTGATTATGAATCTAGCTCAAAGTATAATTTTTCATCATTAGAAATCCTCAATATTATTCAACTTTAATGAATCAGAATATATATGACCCATGCATCAAACTAATTTATACTACTTATGTATTCAGTCGATACTCTCTAAACTTTGAATAATGCAAAGCTAGAAACTCCTTCAAATAAATAAAGTAAAAGAAAATGTGATGACTTCAAGCTAAGAGGAGAAAAATCTATATATTTTTATGTCTGGTTTCTAGAATTCTTCATCATGAAGTGTCATGTGATCGACATCTAAATCATATTCATTTCATACCTTATTATTTAAAGCTACATATATAAATTCATCATGCTCTATATCTTCATAAATGAAAACGTTAAGCACATATTAAATGTCCAATACAAAATAATTTCAAAGGCATCTATTATGAAAAGGATAGAGAAAGTATTGTTTGAAAAACAATCGATTATATCATAAATATGTTGGTCATAAAGTGAAGAGCCATAGTCTCAAAAGCATCTGAGCCTAACATCAATTCATTGTGACCATATTACTTGAAGATTTTCCTGCATTAGTCTCAACAAAAACTCTAAGATAATTCAAAGTAAACAATTACTCAGGAAGAAAATGTGCCATTTTGAAGTCTTGTACCAAAGTCTTAACACAAATCTTGTGGTGATATAATGAAAAGTTCAAGAGATCAATCAAAGTCCAATTCAGTAATTCTAGTGCTTTATTCCAAAGAAATTAGTTAATGCATATTTCAATTCAAAAAATTAACCTATTGCAAAAATCAATCATCAATGAAGCCTAGCCTTGACCACCGAGAGACATATCAGCAACACAAACAATAGAGATATCAGTTGTGCATACCATATAGATATCACCAAAACAAGCTACTAAGAGAGAGAGAACTATGTGATATTTCATTTGTATAATAGGGCATCATATCATGCATAGAGGAGGATTCATAAAGAGAATCACAATTTTAAAAACAATGAACACATTGACCATATGATCAAGATACTATATTCCAGAAGAAGACATTATTTATATCTCTTAGAGAGGAAACATATTTGTAGAAGAAAATGAAACCAAGGAGAGAGAGGATTGCTTAAACATTAACTAACTTAGAGTGTGTGATTTGATCAAAATCAATATTCAAGATGCAAAGGCTAGACAAATACTCATTCAATAAATTGATAGCCCAAAGAGACATAAGGGACTAGGAGAATTTGTATTTGTAATACCAAGGGAATGAATAGAGCATCAAGAAAAAATTGTAAGGAAAGGTAACACAGAGAAGTGGACTAATTATGTGACAGAGGTGATAGGGAAGAAAAATATTGAAGATATTAGAGTGGCACAGGTGATAGGTAATAAATCATAACATAGAGGTTCCATACAAACAAATTATTCCATGACAAATCAAAGCATTAGAATGACAGTTGGACATGTCAATTTAGGGTGTATAATATATTCAAATGGATATAACACACATTACCTATAGGTGTAACATGATATAGAATATTCATGTAAGGAAGCTAGAGCTATAAAAAATATGCATTGGAGTTGGAAGACCAGAGAACACCAATTCTATACTCAGAAACATTGTAGTAATTGAATATAAATCCAAAGGGTAACAATTGCAAGTTGGAATTTCATAATTTGTTTGAAATTTAATAATACATGGCCTTCATATGCATAAGAAAAAGGAGATATGAACATCTAGTGTATCGTCTAATCCATGTGCGTTTTAACCCTATACGGATATTACTTGCAAACCAATTATTAAAAATAAAAAAATATACAAAGTCAAGAACATAAAAAATTCACACATAGGTTTTCTCTTGGAACCCAAAATTGGGAAAACACATTGATTTTTCATTATATTCCTTTCAATGTAAAAATAAATTATATACATAATGAAGCATTCATAAACCCCCATACATTTGCCCTAGATTAGAACAAGACAATAGATCCCTTGACCTGATCTACAAAATACCATGGGAAAAACCATCATGCCCAAAACCATGCACAAAAATTATGTGAAAAACCATGGGTGGACCTCCCCACTATCATTACTCCCATCTCCCATTCTTGTTTCCACCCAATAATTATTTTGTTCACATAAATAATATTTTCTTAGGGCGTTTCCCTCAACCCCATGTGGAGGGGATACCGCCCCCTACAAACCCCACAGTAGGCGGGGCTTTTGACCTCCCACTACACATGATGCAATGTAACAACACATGGAGATAATTATGGAAATAATACAACACATGCCTAACATTCTCCAACTTGTTTTTTTTATTCCACGCATGGGGCCATAAGAGTGCATAGTCATTGGTTTAGGGTGGCAATACCCATTGTTTCTTTACATGGAGAAAATTTCTCAGTGCTCACGAATTTTGCCAATACATCAGAAAATTATTCAAAGTTTCAACATTTACCAACAACACCTTTTTTTCTTCATCCATATTCCTCACAAAGTGATAGTAAACATCAATATGCTTTTTCTTCGAATGATAAGTAGGGTTCTTTGCTAAGAAAATTTCATTTTGGCTATTGCAATCTATCCCTATAGCTTAATGTACTAACACCATACTTGAACACAATATCTACTACAAAAAAAATTACTTACTTGCATGGGTGGTTTCCATGTATTAATCCTTTATGGTTGACAGTGCCACTACAAAATGTCTCTTGCTCATCTAACCTACTACTCCTCCAAATACGTTAAACCCATACCACTTGTAGATATTCTCTAATGAAGATCTACAGTCTAGTCTATATCAACAAAGGCATGTATGTCCAACACTCTATCCAATCCTGATCTTCCTTGGTAGCATAAACCATAATCGTATTTGCCATGCAGATATCTCAAAACTCACTTCACTGATGTCCAACGCTCCTTCCCTGACTTTGACGTAAGCCTACTCAATACTCCTACTAGATTTATAATTTCTAGTTTGGTGTAGACTATTGCATACATAAATCTGCCAACGACAATCAAATATGGAGCATGGGACATGTCCTCTTCGTCTTCTTGTGTCTTAGGACAATGTTCAACATAGAAATTTGCACCTACATGAAGAGGAAACTTTACTAGTTTATTATCCTGCATATTAAACCTCTACAATATTGTCTCAAAATACTTCCTCTAGTTTAACCAAATCCTCCTCTTTTCCTGATCTCATTTAATTTCCATGACCAAAATATAGTTTGCAACAAGAATATACTTTATGTTCAATTTAGTGGACAATTGGGTCTTCACATCTTGGATAATTTCAATGTCATTTCCAATCAATAACATATCATCCAGACAAGACCAAATACATAACATGGTCACTAATTAATTTAAAATACATGCAATAATATGCTTTGATCCTTATCAAGGCATGACCCCACAGATATATATAAAAGTTTTGATACCATAGCCTTGGTGACTACCTTAACCCATACAAAGAGCTTTTTAACCTGCATACTAGTTCTCTCATACACTTCACCGCAAATACTTTTGGTTGACTGACTGAGATCTCTTCTTCCAAATCCCCATGAATAAATGTTATCTTCACATCCATCTATTCTTCTTGAAAATCAAAAGTATCTTGAACAGATAAAATTAATCTAATATATACTAACTTGGCAACAAGAGAAAAAATATCACTAAAATAAATTCTCGACACTGAGGAATAATCTTTTGCTACTAACTGAGCTTTTTTTCTCCACTTTTTATTTTGCATTCATCTTCTTCATAAACACCCATTTGTTTCCAATGGGTTTCCTTCTAGCCAAAAACTCTACTAGATCCCAAGCCTCATTTTCGTTCAAGGCTGCCATTTCTTCAACCGTGGCCTTATACTAGAGTTTTCCATTCTTTGAATCTACTATCTTCCTGATAGTTTTGGGATCATCATTAGTAATAGATAAAGAAAATTTGGAATAAAGATTAGATGGACTATACCTCCCTCACTACCTTCTCTCTGAAATTGATCTCCTCAAAGCTGAAGTGTGTGGTTCTTCCTCTTCCGATTCTTGTTCTTCTACAAAGTTCAATTCTTCCTCCTTCAGTTCAAAGTATGTATTATCTAGTTCCTTTTCCTTTGGTAGGAATTCATGTTTAATAAGATCTTTTCATTTCTCTAAACACCACATATTTAATGTACACAACCTTCCTTGTTTTTGGGTTCCAAATGTTGTAAGCTTTTAAACTATCCTTGTACCCAATAAAGATGCACCTTTCATATTTACTATCCAACTTGGTTCTTTCCTTTGTCGAAACATGTAAATGAATCACAACCAAATACCTTGAGATGAGAGAGAAAGGGTTTATTTCCAGTGCATACCTCATGTGGATTCTTATCCTCCAATGTTGATGAAGCTGGCCCATTAAATAGGTAACATGTAGTAGCCACTGCCATACTATTTGTTACACTTGTAAAACCACACTCTATGAGTCATGTTAAAGGATGCATTTGAGTCAGTCAACCATGCCTCATGACTTACGTGTGTGCTTGAAGACGAATCCAAGTACAAAACCCTATTTTCATCTAAGATGGTTTTCACCTATGCAGAAGGACCATCATTAGATCCCTTTCCATTCTAAGGAGTTTTAGATCTAGAATCCTTATTGTAGTGCCCTTACTTTCCACATTTCTAGTATACCCTCATAGACTTTCTTGGAAATTTAGATCTTCATCTAGATTTAGGTCTCCTACTTGAGGACATATTTATATTTCTATTATGGGATAATCCTATTACAAATAAGGCATCTTCATTCTGACTCTCCATATTTTTGCATCTCATCTCCTCTGACAATAAGGATGGAACTATTTCATCAAACTTCAAGGTAGTTGTATTACTATGTATGGCACCAATGAGAGTATCCCATGAGTCTGGTAGAGAACACAAAAAAAGAAATGCACTTATCTTTGTTCAAAATTTTAATATCAACAAATAACAACCGACTGATAATAACATTGAAGTTGTTTAGATGTTTTTTCAGAAAATCTCCATCCTTCATCCTCAGGTTATACATTTTTTTCCGCAAGAACAACTTGTTCACTAGAGACTTCGATAAAATGTTTTTAACCTATCCCAGAAAGCCTTTGTCATAGGTTCCCATGATACATTCAGCAATATTGAAACTGGGAGACACAATCATTGTGTGCTCTTTACCTTCTGATCTAACTCTACCCAGTCTTTTATCGTCATTCCTATTAATGTCATAGATAGATCTACAACAATCCATTGATCTCTATAGACCAATAGATCCTCCATCCTGAGCTTACACAAATCAAAACTCTATCCATTGAATTCCTTGCTCTATATCTTTCCATTGGTTTCCGTCTCCTTTCACCACAAGAATCGATCCCGTAAATATCCCACTATAATAGGGTTTACGATAGTCTTAAGCAACAAACCCCTTAGCTAAAACGGTGCCCCCTTGATGCTGAAACATCTATGATACCAAATATGGGTTTTAATATTGTACAAAAATTAAAACATAAAAAAAACAATGGTGAGAACATAAAAAATATACACAAAGATTTTCTCCTCGAACCCAAAACTCGGAAAATTAGATTGATTTTTTATCATATTCCTTTAAATGTTACAATACGTTATATACATGTTGAAACATTCATAAACCCCAATCCATGAACCTGGAACATAACTATAGTTCCTTGACTGTATCTACAAAATACCATGGGTAAAACCATCATACAAAAAACCATGCACAAAAAATATGCACAAAGCCATGGGTGTGTCTACTCAACATCCTTGGGTCCACCCCCATCCTTTGGTCTGCCCAACCATTATTTGGTTTGCAAAAAAAAAAAATTTTGTGTGGGCTACCTTGGACCCCATGCATGGGGGCTATTGTCCTCGTGAAAACCCCCTATAGGGGGAGATGCCATGCCCACTGCACTTAGCGCAATGTAACAACACATGGAGCTAGTCATGGAGATAATATAACACATACCCAACAATTGCTTTATTACATGTTGGTAAAATATTCTACAGAATCAGATGAAGAATTCATGTCTCTAATTTTTATGTTAGTTTATATACTTAGATTATGGTTTATATTTCATACTATAGTTTCAAAATGCACTGCAAAGAAGTCATTTAACACCAAATGATTGACATCAAATTTGAATATTGTTGTCTCTCGTAAGTATTCTATGAGTTGGTGCTTCAAATGGCCCATTCTACAACCAATATAGCTATGAATGATAGACATAACTCTTGGAAGATAACATAAATTAGTCGAAGGTGTTGCTGAGATCTCATGAACACAATGCAAAAGACACTTGAAAAGGACAAGACTATTCCCACGGCCAAAACTAAATTCCATTGGATATAAGTCTTCTGATATAGCCTGATAAACAATAGTGGCACAATGAATAGCATGCCATGGTTCATAACCTCTTTTAGAGAACTATATAATCTTCTCGAGTTTTCATAGTAATGTTGGTGGCCCATGCAATAAATAACATAAATACAGTGGTATTCCCTTCATTGATTTTAAAAACAAGGTTATAGCGTCTTTTATACTATTCAAACTCTTTAGAGATAGTTGGAAATGATTCTTACAAAAGTCTACAATATGGACCAATGATCACCAAGTAAATCCCCTTTCCATTTATGTCAAAGGGAGAGGTGACGAAAGCAAAACTAACTCTCAGAAGAAATAAGAAGGATTACTCTCAAGTGGAGGATCATAGTGTTTCCATTAATTCCAAAGGAGGACAATGTTCGAAGTGTTGGAATTGATGTCAAATGATCATATTCATGTTGATGAGGTTGCTTGATGTTGTATGTTGATGATGTTTTTCATATTGATGTGGTTGATTCATGTTTTATGTTAACGAGTTTTTTATGTTGATGAGGTGGATTTCTCAAGGTTGATTGTGTTGAATAGGATCCAACTTTATTGGGGCTCCAACCTCCTTCTTAAACTTCCTTGTTGACCGCTATTTCATCACATTCTTAAATTGGATCCATGATCATAACATATCATTGAATATACATACAAATAATTTGTCACAAACTATAATCACAACCTACACACCACTGCCACAAACACTTTCACTATACAATTCAATATCTTTTCCACACAACCTGCACAGACTAAAATTTCACATAACTTGTAACCATTGCAAATCCATAGACAACTTGTGCCATCATGTCAACTATAATTAATGTCACTAAATTCATGTTAATCTCTATTTTTGAATTTCATACTACTGTCCCAATCCCTACTTCAACCAGTTCATCCATCTCGTCGCTAAGTTCTCTTCTCAGAACATGGTTACTTCATATATCCAAGACACTTGCATTATGCTCATAGACCCTCCAATAACAAAAGAGATTTTGGTCATCAATTAGGAGTTAAAACAACATAAAATCCTTCTAGTTACACTCCCCTTTGATCCTTGATTGCCAAAAACACATAATAAACCATATAATAGATTAAAGTTTCTACAAAATGCCTTTTTGGGGTTGTATTGTAAAAATTAGCAATGCTTTCGCACTAGTGCAACAAAATTATCACTAGAAAGTGTGCTAAACACCTAACAAAATGACTCTATGGCTGAAATATAAAAAGAATTTAGCCTTTTATCCAATAAGAGGTTCAACCTCTGACCGAGCAAACATTTTTTACACACCTCATTAACTATGTTTTCAAGTGATCCTTACATGATTATTCTCTTGAGTTATACTTGTCTTTTAACTATTAAATGAGACGTCAAAAATGTGTTGGATCTAAACATCCATTCTTAAAACATGTAACCACATCTTATTTTTCAAGATGTTGGAGATGTAAGCTAATGTAAGCATAATAACGATTCTATAATGTGGAATAAACATGTAAAAGAATCGAAAACTTGAATGCCGAAGAAATCATACCTCCGCCCATTGATGTTATTCACACTCCGATGTATTTCGTACACAACTGCGTAGATCTTTTAAACCACCTCAACAATTGCTCTCACAATTTGGAAACCCTGGCCTCCTCTAAAGAGCCTAAATATTATTCAAAATAACTAATTAAAACTGAAATGCTCCAATGATGCTTTTATCAAAGAAAGTTCTAATCATAGATTCCACAACATAAATGAAATCGACACAACCCAGAAAAGACAGTAGGAGCCCTGCAATTCCTATAATGAAGCTAAACAAAATGTACCCACATGTTTCTCTAGCATGAAAAGCCTAGTGGGAATCCCAAACATGAAATAAAAATAGAATAACAAGAGTTGACAGACCGTACTAAGTCCAAATCTGGGTATGCCTGTTCCAGAAAAAAAGAACTTGAGCAGCCAAGAATAGCATTAGAGATCATGCCTAAGAAAAATATGCCAAGAAGGATGCAACAAGAATCGAACAATGAGGAGCAGCAACAACAACATAGATAAAAAAAAATTCACCCAAGATCTCTCATCCATGTGGCACTTCCAAGCTCTGCTCACTCTAACTTGATGGTGTAAGATTGAAGAGGATTGGGTTAGTGAGCTTGGGGGCCAAACAATAGTATTTATATCTAAGATTCCATCAGGCTTCTGTTGGCTATGTGTCAAGTGTTCCATAGAACATGGTAGAGAACTATAGAAGGAGTAATGGACCACTCAAGGAGCTCCCAACAAGAAATTAATTAACTGCAGTTGATTTCTGTAATTGACGGAAATAATTGCAGTTGGTTTCCATAATTGCAGGAAATAATTGGAAAATTGTTTCCAAATTATCGACAGTCGTTGGAAGCTGTAAAGGGAGCTTAACATTCTCCCACTTGGTCCATACTTCCAATCTTAATGTCTCATCTTAAAACCCATTGAAAAACTGTATTAAGTAATAGATACATGAATCATGGCAATAAGTCCTTTAATGACGAGTATTATCTTCCACATATTACTATATATTTATTTCTATTAAAATTTATGTGGCAACAATTTCTTAATGAATAAACCTTATGTTTATTCTTGGTCCTACACAGATGAATTCTCTCAAATCAAATTAAGGTGCACATAAATATTAGAAAAACATCACAATAATTAAGAATTTCATTAAAATAACATTATCCATACAATGAGAAACTACATAATGCAACCAAGTCCCATATTCATTACATGATCCTTGAATTTCAATGGTGGCATGCCCTTAGTCAAAGGATCAGCAATCATCAACTCAGTGTTGACGTGATCAATGACCACTTTCTTTTCTTTAACACGTTCTCTTATAGCTAAATACTTAATGTCGATGTGTCTATTTTGACTCCCACTTTTATTTTTTCTAGCCATAAAAACAACAGCTGAATTGTCATAAGACATTCTTAATGGATTAGAGATAGAATCCATAATTCTAAGCCCAAAAATGAAACTCTTAAGCCATACACCATGTAAAGTAGCCTCAAAACAGGAGATGAACCTGGCTTCCCTAGTGGAAGTGGCAATCAAGGTCTGCTTGGCGCTGCTCCATGATACAGCTCCACTGGCCCTCATAAAAATGTATATTGATGTTGATTTGTGTGAATCAACACATCCAGCAAAGTCAAAATCTGAGAAGCCAATTACTTCCAAATTATCCATTCGTCTATACATAATCATGTAGTTTTTGGTTCCTTGAAGGTACCTCATTACTTTCATTGCAGCTCTCCAGTGATCTAAACTTGGATCACTCTGATATTGTCCCAACATTCTCACAACAAATGCAATGTTAGGTCTTTTGTATACTTGAGCATACATTAGGCTTCTTACAGCAGAAGCATATGGAATGTTCTTCATATTTTCCCTTTCAAAGTCATTCTTCGGGTATTGGTTCAAATCGATCCTATCACCCTTCACAATGGGAGCTAAACTTGGTGAACAATCCTTCATCCGAAATCTCTCTAAAATTTTATTAATATATGTTTCTTGAGATAGACCCAAGATGCCTCGAAATCTATCTCTATGGATCTTAATGCCAATGACATAAGATGCCTCACCCATATCCTTCATATCAAAATTTTTAGAGAGGAATTATTTCACCTCATGCAGGAAACCCTTAACATTGGTTGCTAGCAAAATGTCATCCACATATAAAACAAGAAAACATATTTTACTCCCACTGACTTTCAGGTATATACATTGATCCATAATGTTTTCTACAAAACCAAATGAAGAAATTACATTATGGAATTTCAAATTCCATTGGCGGGATGCTTGTTGTAAACCTTATAATGATTTCTTGAGCTTACAAACCAATTGTTCACCATCACTAGAGGGGAATCCTTCAGGTTGTTTCATGTAAACCTGCTCTAGATCTCCATTGAGAAATGTCATTTTCACATCCATTTGTTGCAACTCTAAGTCAAAATGGGCTACTAATGCCATGATAACACGAAATGAATCTTTCTTAGATACAGGAGAGAAAGTCTCTGTGTAATCGATTCCTTCTTTCTGAGTGAATCCCTTAACAACAAGTCTTGCCTTGTATCTCTCAATGTTGCCCAATGAGTCTTTCTTTGTCTTAAAGACCCATTTACATCCAATGGCTTTCGCACCACTAGGCAACTCAACAAGATCCTAGACTTCGTTACTCTTTATAGAATTCATCTCTTCCTTCATGGCATCATACCATAATTTTGATTCTTTGCAACTCATGGCTTGTGAAAAAGACTCAGGATCATTTTCGGCTCTAATGTTGCAGTCAGTTTCCTGTAGATACACAACATAATGATCAAGGATTTCTGATCTCTTTGGTCTAATAGATATTTTTAATGTTGTACCATCATCTTCCTGAGAAGTATGTGGTTCAATTCCTTATTTAAAAGTTCTTGGCAACTCTTGAACTACCTGATCTACTGGAATGTCATCAACAGCTTGTGGAACTTCAGTAATTGGTTGTTCAACACCAGTTTGTACTTGAGGGGTGATGTGAACAATAACCAATCTATCAATTGAGGTGGAAGGTTGAGATCCTGAATGATCCTTCTAAAAAACTGTGTTCCTGGTTTGATCACTCCCACTGATCAAGTCATTTTCAAGAAACTTTGCATTTCTTGATTGCACAATCTGTTATGTAAAAATTAGTTAATCTTTAATTTTATATTTGTTATTTAATTTTAGGATTAATAAATGAAAGGGAACAATTATAAGATCATGCCCTTCCGCAAAGGGTGTCCATGGCAGTATATAAGTCAGGAACCCCATTTGTAATCAACATCTTCTATCATTAATCTTTTTTAATAAAATATTTATACATATATTTCTGCGTATCAGAATTTTTTCAACTTCATCTGTTATCAGAGTGTATGATCCTCGGTTGCTCTGCTGTGCACAGGTCTAAATAGCCATTCATTTCCGCTGTTTTGTATTTTTTCTTCCACCGTCCGACTGTGCCAATCCACTGTTCTGCCCAGCTCTGTATAGTTATCCACCAACTCCCACTCCCCACTGCGTCTATCCTCTACACCCCTAACCCCTGTCCACTTCGCTGATTCCACCTTCCCATCCGCTACCCTGCTCACACCGTGTCCCTGTTATTTCCGTCCACTGACCCTTGTGCAAATTTAAGCAAATACAACATCAGTAAGCCAGGGCGTTTGGAAATGATTTTTGTTGGATCTGAGCAAATACATCGCCATAAGAGGGAGGACATTTCTACTTACTTGGTACATTTGTCAATTTACAATTTCAGTTTCTACTTGACAAGTATTGGTTATAGAAAAAAACATGACTGTCGGGAGGTGACCGTTCAGCCTGACAACTCTCCGCTTACAATATATATAATATATATTTATATTATTATATAATAACATTAATTTATATGTATATAAATTTATAACTTAAATCTAATATACTTAACATCAACTACATACATACATACCTATACATATATCATATATATTGATTAATAATATTACGTCATTTTAATTAATTAATTTTTATTTAATTATTTAAATTTAAAAAAAAAAACTTGTCAATATAATTTAATTAATTATTTTTTATTTATATAAAAAAAATATTATTTATGCTGGCAGATAAATACACACCCCCACAGACTCACTCGATGTCGATAATGACAATGGCAGATTTTCAAAAAAAATTGTTGGACTCGAAGCATAAGATAAATAGCAACCACGATGAGGTTAGTAAAAGGTTAAACGAATTCCAGATCAAGCTTGGGGAGCAAGCTGACAAAATCAAAAATATTTACGATACGACAAATCGAATAGAAATAAAGATGGAAAATCAACATGTCCAAACAAAAGTAAACATCAGAGATGCCATAACAATGTTGAAACTTCTATGTAAAAAGATGAATTGTACACCCAAACAACTACTAAAAAAGATGGAGAGAATCAAGAACACATCTCATCAAATTCAACAAAGTCAACAAACTCTCATGAAAAAGTTGAATGCCCAAGGAAATCAACGACACCCCACCATGAAGTGAGTAACACATCCTTTACAAACAAGCAACTCTGGGATAACTTTACCAATCAACACCCTTTTTCGCTCAACCATTAGCAACATACCAGCAAAGGGCAAAGGTCGAGATGCCTAAATTCGATGGAAACGAAAAAAATAATGTTTCATGGATAAATAAAGTAGAAGATTACTTTGAGATATATGACATCAATGACGATGACAAAAAGATCAGGCATGCATCCATGAAAAGGGAGGGGGAAGCATAGAACTGGTATATGTGGTGGAAAAAGACAACACATGTCATTAGCTGGAGGAAATTTAAACATGCATTCTTTAAAAGATTCCAAGGTGTAAAGGAAGAAGAGTTCTTTTCAAAACTCATCAATTTACGATAAAAAGGAAGTGTGGATGAATACTCTCAAGAATGGGAGACCTTAGTAACACAAGTACCTAGGTTATCAAAATCTCTTCTAATTCAGTCATACATCTTGGGATTCAAAACCCATTTACAAATAGAACTTGAGATGCATGAAATTTCATCAATAGAAGTAGCAAGATGAAAAGAAAAAATAGCCGAAAAGAAATTTGAACAAATATTTTGGTCAAAATCCGAAAAATTATATTCAAGACGAAGAACACCTCAATATGCGGGCGCAAAAAGTACAAGATATTTTCCACCACATCACTGTGAAAATGAAAAATCTAATGTGGAAATGCAAATGATAAAAGAGTGTAAATGTAAACACTGTGGTGAGAAGTGGGATCCTAAACATAGATGTGCTAAAGGAAAAGAACCAAAGAAGTTATATAATTGTGAAGCAACCAATGATTCAAATAGTGAAGATTATGACATAGAAATAGAAGATGCCCCAGAATTCTCACCAGAATTAGATGACGGGAGTATTCCGCAAGTGTCATTATCAGCCATGGAAAGTATATCACAACCTCAAACCTTAAAGTTAAAAGGACACATAAAGAAGAACAACGTAGTGGTTCTCATCGACTCTGAAAGCACACACAATTTTTTAGATGCAATCATGGCAAAGAGACTCAATATCTTTTCATTCCCCTTACCAAACATGAAAGTGATGATAGCTAATAGTAAGAAGGTTGAAAAGGTGGGGGAATTCCAAAAGGTTAAATTACAAATTCAATACTTCACTTTAGAGTCTCCACTTTTCACAGTACCATTAGGAGGAGTAGATGTAGTCTTAGTTATCCAATGGCTACAAAATTTAGGTACTTATGCAACCAACCATCAAGTACAATTTATAAAATTCAAATGGGGAGGTCAGAAGTACAAGCTGCATGGATTCCAAGCACTAGAAAATCAATTTGTATCATCATCTCAGGTGATGAAGCTAAGTCGAAAAGGAGCACCCACTTATGTAGTACAATGTCACCAATTAGAAATGTTATCGGCGAATATGACTGGAGAAGAGTCACCAGAGATACAAGATCTGACTCAGAAGCATGAAAATGTATTTCAAGACCTACCTATGAAATTACCACCTAATAGGGAAACTGAGCATAGAATAAAACTTAAGGCAGGGTCAGACCCCAACAACATCAAGCCATACCAATATCCACATCTCCAAAAAATGGAAATTGAGAGATTAATCCAAGATCTTTTACAGTGTGTGACTTTGATCATCTTGGAATACCTGGTCACGTAGAAGAACTTACCCCAACAAAACGCTTCTTTGGGGAATGAAGCATTTTGTGAACAACATCTGTCGTTACATATGCTTTGAGGACAAAGCATTCTTTCTAGAGGAAGGCAATGTTATGTAAAAAATTAGTTAGTCTTCAATTGTAGATTTATTATTTAATTTTACGAATAATTAGATGAAAGGGCACGATCATAAGATCCTGCCGTTTCCCCAAAGGGTGTCCATGGTAGTATATAAGCTAGGAACCCCATTTGTAATGAACATCATCTATAATTCATCTTTTTTAATAAAATATTTATACATATATTTCTGCGTATCAGAAGTTTTTCTACTTCACAATCCTAGTGTTGTGAGATGGACAATAAAACCTGTAACCTTTAGACCTTTCAGCGTATCCAATGAAATACCCACTAATGGTCTTTGTGTCCATCTTCTTCTCTTGTGGATTATATATTCTCACTTCAGATGAGCATCCCCAAATGCGCATATGTCACAAACTCAGTTTCCAACCTTTCCATAATTCACATGGCGTTTTAGGAATAGCCTTGGTTGGAACTCAGTTTAATATATATACTACCGTCTTAAGTGCTTCAGTCCACAAGGATTTAGGAATATTGGAACTGCTAAGCATACTTCGCAACATGTCTAATAATGTTCAATTTCTTCTTTCTGCTATACCATTCTAGTCAGGTGAACTAGGCATGGTGTATTAAGCAACAATCCCATGCTCTTGAAGAAATTTTGCAAATGGCCTAGGTGCTTGTCCATCTTCTATGTATCTACCATAACATTCTCCACCTCTATCTGATCTCACGATCTTAATTTGCTTGCCGCATTGTTTCTCTACTTCAGCCTTAAAGATCTTCAAGGCATCTAATGCTTCATTCTTTTTATGAAGCATGTAGATATACATATATTGTGAGTAATCATCTTTAAAAGAGATGAGGTATCTCTAACCATGTGAGTCCATGTATGGACTGCATATATCAGTGTGTATGATCTCTAATATGTCCGAAATCCTATTTGCAACTTTCTTTGACTTGTTGGTCTGCTTTCCCTTTATGCAGTCCATATAAGTCTCAAAATCAATAAAATCTAGAGTATTAAGTACCCCTTCATTTACTAATCTTTTAATTCTTTCTATAGAGATATGACCTAATCTCCAATGCCATAATTTAGAGGAATCTTCATTAACACATCATTTAGTGCCAGTGTGAACATGCATTGAATCATAAGTGACATTGTTTTGTAAATTAATGCAGTAAATACTATTGAACAAAATACAATTCCCAATACAATCGGATTTATAAAATAAATTGAAGGATGTTTCTGAAAAGTTAAAGGAATATCCAAAAGTTAGAGGCCTTGAATGTGAAATCAAGTTTCTAGAAAAACTTGGAACATAAAATGACTTTCCTAATTCTAAAACATAGCCACTACATAAGGTTAAATAGCATGTTCCTATAGCTTCCACATGTGAGTCCATCTTGTTTCCTAATAAGATGCTTTGCTCACTTCCCACTGGCTTCCTTAGGTTTTTCAAACCCTACAAGGAATTTGAAATATCAATTGTTGATCCAGAATCAATCCACCATGTGTTAATATTGACATTAACCATATTAGATTCATAACAAACAAATGAGATTGGATTACCTTTGTGCGCACGCGATTTCTAAAATTTGACGCATTCCTTCTTCTTGTGTCCCTTCTTTTTACAGAAGAAACACATGGAATCCTTCTTGATATCGGCTTGGGGAGGTACTTTACCTTTCCCTTTCTTATTGGCTTTAGATTTTCCCTTTCCACGCATTCCCAGCATTGCACTTTCTCCTAGTTCCACCACCAGTCTCCCTTCCTCTTGAGCACACATGGTCATGAGTTCATTAATTGACCATTTATCCTTATGTGTGTTCTATGAGATTTTGAAGGGTCCGTATTAGTGTCGAAGGGTGTTTAGGATGTTCAAGTAGATTCACTTATTATTTATCATAGAATTTATGAAATTATTCACCTAATTCATAATTCTAAAGGGTATATTATGATTATAATTTGATATAAATTCTAACTTAGATTTGAGCTTTATGATAAAACTATTATACATATATGGGCATATATGAATCAAACCCCACTTTAGCCATGTGAAAATTCTACATTGCATCTCTAATTTCTTATGTGTATAATCAACAACCAACAACCACCCACAAATTTTATTGTTAAGCCTCATCTATAAGATTGTTTATTATATATGGTAGCTCCTTGCCATATACATATCTAGTCAACAAACCTCTTTCATATTAAAAAATGGCATTCATATGGGATACTCTATTCATCTAATAGGAACTCACCTGAAACTAATCAATTTCCGTTGGATCCAAAGTTGGTTCCAGTTTGCATGACAAAATGTCATCAATGACCAACTATGAATGAAGCCAACTAACTACAAATCACAAATGAATTGTTTGAAATAGATAATGAATTATTAGTGTTTGGATTCCAAGATTTTATTCCAACTCTGTGTTCTTCACACTTGAACCATGACCAAATAAAATGTATTTTGTTGTTGATTTTGTTTCCTCTTTCCATCAATAGAGTGAAATACATATACTTATCTAATGTGACCATTTTGTAAGGAGGCTCACACCTCATAACCTTAGCCCAATTCGACCATGTGACCACCCCATGTGACCCAACCTTGGGGGTTTATTGGTTATCCACATGATGACATCAACATGAAATCATCATGCCATGTGGCATCCCATCAAGAGTGTCATGTGTCACTCACTTTTGAGCTTTTCACTATTCTAAAAATCGAAATGGAAGTACCACATGGTGGAATTTAGTGGAGCCACATCATTCTACTAACACATCAACCTTCAATACATGCTTCCATGTCATCCCTTCCATTTATTAGAGCTACCACATGTATAGGCTGCCATGTAATGTTCAAGCAAGCAGAATGACCACCTAACATCCATGTCACCATACTTGTCTAATGAAAATATGTCAAGTGTCCATATAAAATTGTCCCATTTGCTCTTCAATGAATGGTTGCCACATGTCATCACTATATTGGGTCAGCTAGATGTGTTAAATGTTGTGCTAATCTTGAGATCTTCCACCATCCAATTTCTCATTGGGTTCCTAGAGTTGACATCATCCACCATTCATTTTTTCACTTGATTACTTGGTCAATGAACCATGGATACGCTCAAAAGGTGCTTGCAATTTAATATATCAATAATTTCAGTTTTTGTCCTATATTTTGGGCCTCCAACTACCATTCATTTTAAAATGGCCATAACTTCTCCTCTATGAGGAGCTTTATAGAGAGGGATATACCATTGTAAAATTTGAGAAGAGGCCTACAAAGTCACTTAATTGACTAGTATATTAGATCATGCATTTCTTATGCCATTGCTAAACTATCCATCAAAAATAAAATGTTGTGCACTCTTCTACTTGCCCAATAAAAGCCCTCTGAGTCAATCTTAATTACATAATTACATATTGGGTTTGCAATAATCAGACTCTAAATTATCTTAGTTGCAAATCAACCCAAAAAAATAATGTCTCTTCTATAATTTAAGATGAACCAAAAAAATAAGATTACCTTAATTAAAAATTAAGGCCTATAACCAACCACAAGGAGAATTTGAATTTTTTTTATACCAGTGAAAAAATAAAGAGTTTGTATGACATGTAAAGCAATATATGTAAGCTTAGATACTACAGAGTTTCTCCAATGCAATGTTTTCATCACCATCACAATTTTCTAATATACTTCTAACGATATCCACAGGAAATCCCATATCCACCATCCTTTGCACCTTATCTTCCTTATCAGCATCTGCTCCCTTTGCAAAAGTTTTGGTCCAGTAACGAGCAGTGTTTACAAATGCTTCATGGTCTGTAAGGTATTGTCGCGCTACAACCGCATCCTGGGGATCATTGGGTTCTGGTGCTGAAAGCAAAGCTTGCAAAGAAAGTAGGGTTGTATTCAACGTTATTGCTGCGGTCCACTTATCTTTGAGAATATCCAAGCATATTGCTCCGCTTTCGCTGCTGATATTAGGGTGCCACACTTTCGTGATAAATTGCATTTTTGGAGGTTCGAATGGATAATGCTGTGGCACACGAATGTCAACTTGAAAGACGCCGTCTTCATAAGGAGTACCCACAGGGCCTCCAATGCTCCCGCACAGGTGTGACAGGTCATTGTCCCCGCAGACCTTAATGCTATTGCCTGTTAACTGCGTATTTTTTTCTATCTGACTTATTTCTTTTTGTATCCGTTGAGCAACGAACGCCATCGTCGCCTGAAAAACCCTAACGCAGATGACTGTACAAAGTTCTTAAATACGCGGTTGCTCTATTAGTGGAAATAGACTTGCGCACCTTCACTTTTTTCAAACAACTCAATTCTCTGTCAGCCTCTACCCGTTTTAATTTCGGTAATTTACTTATAATATTAGACCAATGAAATTGTGGGACCATGGCCATTGAAAAGTCGTGACCGACTTAATTATCGCTCACACTGAAATACGACTGAACTGCATCTCTCTTTTATGTATTCGTTTTATTATTGCTTCATTTTTATTGAACAGATTTTTCTTAATTTATTAATTTGTATTTGTATTATTTTTTCACTTTTATGTTTAATTTAATTTGTTATAAGAACGTTATTTGATTTAATTCATATACAATTTTTATTTTTTATTTTTTATTTTTTAACTTTTATTTATTTTTTTTTTATTTAAATTTAGTAATTATTTAAATTTATTTAAATTTTTATGTTATTACAATTATTATATTTTGTTACGTTATTCAATTTATTTATGTATAGAATTCATATAGTTAAAAAATTGTGTGCATATATAATAGAAAGTAAATGGGAAAGCATAATTTCTTATGATTAAAATATTTTATGTTTGTGAATTGCAACGAACACAATCCAAGTGACCAAAGCAATTTTTTTAAGCATTAGATCTATTTATGAATTAAAAAATGGCATATATATATATATATATCTATATAGTCTTTTTTCAAGTTTTACTGTCTAAAAGAAGTTTGCACCTGAAAAAGGTTCATCCCTTTTGGGTCTTGCTATATTCTTGGTTAAATCAAATCTATAGTGGTAATAAATATTAGCATAGATCAATCTAACTCTACAAAGAGAGATCAAATCCCTCTAGGTGCAAACCTTCATTTTAAAGTGTAGAACTTGAGGAATGGGTTGCACCTATTTGATCTTAGAGTTCGATGGATGTATGCTTATTGTAAGCTGATTATAAGAAATCTAAAACCAATCTCTACTCACAGCCAAGCAAGATCTGCAATGGACACTTTTTCTGTCCACATTAAGATACAAACATCTACAAGGCCTAAAGGTTGACCAATAAAAACCATAAAAGTTTGAAAATACAAATAGTTTTCTTAAAACATGATTTCCTCTCGGGTTGGCAGAATTGCACTTATAGTTAATTATAGTTGATATAGATTACACACACATTACATTTCCTTTCATGCAGGGCAAAATTGAGAAAAATTGGAATGATGCTTGTGCATACGTAGGGAAAAGAACAAAACATAATCATCACAACATCATAGCCAAGCCAGCTTGGTTTCAATCATTGAGAACTTGATGCCCATACAGATTTTGGGTCTTAATCTGAAAGGCATAAATGCCATCATCAACCCAAGGAGATCTTTATGGTAGGCATTGTGGCCCTTTTTCATGGTCACATTTCTTTTAAGGTGATCAATGTTTATCTACCTTAGTGACTTCTTTACTTCTTAGTCTAACCTTTGGCCTTTCTCTTAGACACAATTATCTCATTGTTGCATTGCTTCCATTGTGTCCATTTCCTCAATGTTCTTTTTCACAACTCACCAAAGTTTGGTGGGGCAACACTGTCTAGACTCATCAAAATGTAAAGTGGCAAAAATAATATATGTAACCAACTTAGATTTTGTATAAATATAAATATTCAAATAGAACTAAAAATCCTAATATATTGGGATTTTTTTACTTAATTTAATAGCTGTAGCTATCTTTTGTTGTGTACTCTATTTTTCAAATTGGTATTGGAGCCAACCCTAGGCCTACTCCCTCATGGGAGAGCTTAGGGACAAGTAGATAAATGATATTTGAGTGGTTAGTGTGTGGGCAATCCTATGAATTGCGTAGAGAGTCAAGAAACCAATGTTAATTTGCTTGTGCATTGGAGAGGTCTTGTACCATGGAATGTTGAATATGCTTGAAGTTGGATAATAGAGTCCTGTAGCATGAAGTATAACATTTGAGCATCTAGTTGTAGTGCAGCTATGAGTAAATTCCAGAGTCATCCATCATAGATTCCCAACTAAGGAAGGTGTGGCCTGTGTATGTGAGTCACAATGTGACATTGTGGCAAATGTTGTATGTTTAGATCATGTATCACAATGAAATCCCTCTTTTCTAATTTGCAAAACAATTTACGTGTGGCGGTGATCATCTGATATGGAGTGAAGACACAAGACTTTGTTGAATTTGGTACCATACCAGTTGTGTTTGGCCATATGTTGGAGGTAATGTGCACAACATTTTCCACCTCCTTGTTTTTAGTTGTGATGTACTTTTTTTTTCCAATATAGAACAATACCCACTATCAATGATGGACCACTAATTGGAAATTTGTTGGGTGTAATTTCGAGGGAATGTTGTTCCCTCAATTTCTTGTTGTCAAGATTATGAATATTATGTCCCATTAAATCGAGAATAGATAGGTATGGGTTTTAAGAGCATTTCACTATGAATGAAAGACTATGTAGAAGTTGCTACAATAATACTTAGATAAATATGCTTGTTTTAGTACTAACCCATCTAGGGTTATGTCCAAGGTTTATGAGGAGCGTGAAGGATATGATAGTGTGCTTGCAAGGAGAATTTCTACTGGTTTCCATTTTTTTTAGGGGGCTGAACTTTTGTAGTAGCTGGTATTCGTCTCACTTTCACAAGCGAGTTAAAGACCTCATTAATCGTTTTGACATCAAGAACCAGCAGTATGAGCTAACTATCCCTCCATATATGAGTGACACCCTTCAAAACCGCATAGATGAATGGAGTGAGAAATAAATTAGAGGTTTATTGTTTGTAAATGTCGTTGTGCATAATTTTTTGATTCAATAGAAAGTTGGAAAATTGTTCTTTAGATGCTCACTGAGCAACCATTGCATGCATCAATGGAAGGCATTGGCTAAATATTGGGAGCCATTAGGGATTTTACAAAGGATGTTCTATCTTCAACTTTTGAGGACCCAACTTATAGTATTGTCACTAGTAGGTTTGAAGAAGGTGTGAAAGGATAATGGGGTTACTTTGGAAGTGAGGATTTTGAAGCACAATGCATTGTGATGCAGTGTAAATGGGATTATATGTTTAGACATGCAATTATTACATAGGAATACAATTAACCTTTGCATTTGTTGTACCTAAAATGATAATTTTATATTGAGTCATTTGTGTTGTAAGGGGTGCATGATTGATTGTACCCAACACCTCGAAGTTGATTTCCCGAGTTGTGTTGTAAGCCCTCTTCAGTCGCAAAAGTAGTGTTTATCCTTGTTAGATAGAGGGAGGATGTGGCCTCAAGTTGTGGAATTAACCACTAGGTAGATATGAGCATGGTAGGTGTATTGGTATGTAAGCCTGATTCATAATTCTTGAGTTTGGTGTTGACACCTAATCTTTAGGGATTGCGAAAATTTTGTAAATATTGTAAATATGAAACTAAGAAGATGAAGAGACATTCGAATATGAATTATAATAGTTTCTTGTTGATTTTGGATGACATATGAGAATGTGGTTTGTATCTTAAAGTCTTCGATAGAAACACACTCAAATGGCACAACAATACTACTATGCATAACAGAATCTACACACATCAGTAAATCAACTAGTGCACATGATTTTTTATTTTTTTAACCCTTCTTCATTATATTACAAAATATAATAAAATAGACTTAGTCCTCCTCTACCAGGGATCTTGGCCTCTGCATACAACCATGATACAAGGATACAACTAGGGCTTGGTGTCATTCACTTTGATTACCAATCTAGCCTGAAGAAGACAACAATTTACGTATTTGCTAACGGTGGCCACACACAATCCTTTCATTCCATGTGCCCTGGACACATTTTGTGGGTCCTCTTGGCTTCCCATTTGTTGATCACTAGAACTACATCTTAGATACCTAACCTCTTACTATTAGTGACCACAACTCATTTTGTGTCACTAAACATTGGCTCATCAAACTACCCACTATAATTCCTTCTGCTCCATTAGGCTGACTTCTCATTGGGTCTTTTGCATCTTCCCTTGTTCACTGAAATTTTCCATCTACAACTCTTGAATTGGGCTCCATAGTTTGCCTCATAACAATGTGTTGCTCCTTTCATGATATTCTACTTGGGGTATTCATCTTGCAATACATCGTCCACTAAAAAAATCCATTGTTCACAATTCCATTTGTGAATAATGGTCCCATCTTCCAGACCTACCTATTTTTCATTCTTGTCACTTTAGAAGTCTGATCCTACGGCTACGAACTACCCAAACTTTGTGACACATAACTTCTTCAACCACTGTACTTAGGGCTTGAAGATTTACCTAAATACAATTAGTTTCTTGAATGATCTAGGGTTGTGCATATTGTTGTTCATTACTCCTGTGAAAAACCATACTTTCACTTCACTATACATCCCTTATATTTTTGTCCACATATACATTTTTTGATGTAGAATGCTACCCAATTGAAGATGATTTTAACCCTCAATTAGGGTCTTTGCCTCCTTATATTGTACACATATCTAATAGTGACAAGGGCACACTATACATGATTCCGTCATCTAGGGCTCATAAACTATAGCAACCTTCGTGAAAATTCCGTGTAAAAATATATAAATGCCACAGATGATGGGACATGTATTCTAAGCTTAATGGTGGGTAGGACATCCTAGTGGGTGTTCATTTGGTTATTTATGGCTAAGGAAATTAGAAAAGGCAATGGAAAAGGCTTTAAAGAGGAAAAAATGTATTTTGGCACATTTACTTATGAAAATAATGGAAATTAGGAGAAAAGGAAGGTGAAAGGTCACACATTGCATGTGAGGAGGCAAATGAAGGAAAATAATGGAAAATGAAGAAAATAGAGGCCTCATCCATAAAAAGGATTCTAAGGATCAATTGGTAACCTTTTGTGAGTTCAATGTTGGAGCTCTCTCTCATTATTCTCTCTCTCATACTCTTTGATACTTAGAGTTTTCTTGGAGCACTTTTGGAGAGTGTGGCATACTTGGATTCTTGGAAAAAGAAGGTAAATGAAGAGTACGAAAGCACAAGAAGGCATCGACATCATCAACTACATCATATTTCTTGTAGGTACCAAGTTACATATATGATACCTTCACTAGTTTGGACATGAATGGCATATGCATGCAGATTCTTGGTCAGGATCTATCATTCACATCGAGGATTTCCTAGATTGACAGTAGATTGCCTATCCTTGCCATTTCCTGGATAGGCCATGGTGATTGTGGGTTTATCTTCATTATTAGTTTTTGATGGTTCTCATGTTTCCTTAGCTAGGGTTGAGTTATTAGTTCCTGGAGCCTTGGTTGGAAAAACGTTTTGGAGACTTGTAACAACTTGGGTAGAGTTACTAGTCCTAGAGTATTGGTTGGAAAAGTGCTCTTGAGCCCTTGGTGGGTTGAGTTAATAGTCTTGGAGCCTTGGTTGGACAAACACTCTGGAGCCGACTGACAACTGTGGGTTGAGTTACTAGTCGTGGAGCCTTGGTTGGAAAAAACACTCTAGAACCCTGGATGGCTAGGAAGGAGACTGTTGACACCTAATAATCAGGATTGGGTGAATATAATGTAAACAAATAAATAAGTAATATGAACAATCATAGAGAGATGAGGTGAACAGTCTCTCCGTCATGTATATAATGAAGACCCATCTAAAGGAATAAGATATACGAATCAATTTGTGTTGAGGAGTTACTACCTAGTCTGACATGGTATGAGAGCCAACTCCCGAAATAGTTGTAACTCCCATCTGTCTACTACTCTCTGTCCACTACCTACCACTCTCTCCACTGTCTACTACACTCTGTGTCTCCGCCATAGTCGCTGTTGTGTGTTGTACGCTCATCTGTTGGTTGAATGCTGCTCATTACATTATAATGCTGGCCTGACATGCGTTGAACTATCGTGATGAACTATCCTGCTCGTTACATTATAACACTAGCCTCACATGCGTTGATGCTGCTCCTACTTTCCTGATGGCAGAAACTGAATTCACGTTAGGGTTTGATTTATTTTATTCCTCTCGGAACTCATCTAAGCATACAAGAAAGCACTGGGAGGCCTTTTCAAGTTTCATGTTGCTCAGTTTCGAGTTTCAAATGACGCTCAACCTTCGTTCTTTTTTGAAGCCCTCTGCTGATCTCATCGTCATTGCACAACCCTCTGCTGACCTCCTCACTACTGCTTGGATATCAACCCACATTGTTTCAAACCAGAAGAACCTTAATCTGGTGTAAATGCTGGTGATTGTGATATGCCACCGCATCTCTGCTACGTTCAATCATTATATCTATTTACATAAGGCTTCTTCCTTTTGAATTTTTGTTGTGCATAACTTGGGTGGCGACTCTTCATGTTGTTAAGATTGTCATTTCACCCATCAATTAAGAGTAGAGTTGTGAAGGAACTATCTAAGTTTTTAGGTTGTTCTGGATAGATAATTAGTATTGTGGATTATGAATTAGTTTCAAGGGATTGTATCCTTTAGAGAAGACATCAATTTAAACTTGTTTAAATTTTGGATTTATTATGAGTAAGAAAGTTAAATTTTTATGGGGATAATGGATGATGGTGCTTGAACTTGAACTTCCAGCCACATGCGCCACCCTTGGTATGTGCATCAATGTTAGTGCCACGCTGAATGTCCACCAGTGGAAGTAGAGGAGTGGCTCCACGGAAATTTGGGCACAACGCTGATGCATCCGACTACTTTGTAGATAGCCTTTTTCTCAATCTATCGAATCTCCCTGTTTTTTTTACAATATGTTTTACTACATACTAGAAAGTTGTTAGTGTATGCTGATGCACTGATTGTCTACACATAAAATGGAATTCAATTAATAGTAGAGGATAATCAGAAAGTCAATAAGATAAATGGATCATTACTTGTTGCAGTGTTGGTGTGCCTAAATGTTGGCTGCACTCCAAAAGAAGCATTAGGATATCTGTGCAGCTTATTTCTTGGTTTTCGTAAGAATTTAGAATATTTCTACTACAGCGCATTTTTTTCCATCAAAAGAAGATTTTTTTTCACAACACGCATTCAATCATATCTATTGTGTGAATAGTTCTCACTCGCAAAGAGAACTATCCTGAGTGGCCCCGGATGATAAAACACACCCTCATTTTCAATTAGTTGTGGAAAGGAGTGTGTGTCGGAGACGGAGACAAAGGGCCAAAACAACCTACCTCTAACAAAGAGCTTGTCATTTGGGAAAACAAGAATAACAAAGCTTATGCATTAATTGCAGCATCTGTAAATGAAGAGGTGAGTCATCATATTTCGCCATTTTCAACTACCTTTGAAGCCTTACAAAAGGTGAAATAACTCTATGACTCACATTCTACCCTTGAAGTTGTTCAATTAATGATTAAAGTCTTCACTCTTGAACTGCAAAATAATGATCCTCTTGCTCTTGCATCTGAAGTAAAGTATATAATGCATGATATCAAATCCACTAAGATTGAATTTGATATTCCTCTTATCGCTTTTCTCAAGGCATTTTATCCTACTTACTCCAATTATCTTGAGTCATTACAAGAAAATGGAAATCTCAAAGATATCACCTTTGACTCTCTTGTGAAAAAGTTTGCTGAAAGAGAGAAAGCTTTTGGAAAGAAGACAACCCCTGAATCTTCTGAAGAGGCTTTGTGCCTTGCTCATAAAGAAAATAATCCTGCTAAAGATTCTTCCAGAGGAGGTGGTCGATGAGGAAGAGGAATATATTTCAGAGGCACGAGGATAGACACTCTCAAGGAGAAAAGGAAGATTTACATTGCATATGCTGCAAAACAAATGGATCACATGATGCCTCTACATGCAAGCTACCATGGGACAAAATTCAGCAACAAAGAAACCAACAGAAAGGTAAAATTGATGATACATATAAAGGTAAAGCACCTGAATCCGCTCACCATGTTGTGGCACAATGTAATATTGGAGTAAATGAAGATTTATTTAATGCTTCACTTGCTTCTTGGAAATATTATTGGTTTCTTGATTTAGGACCAACCTACCACATGACTCATAGAAAATATTTTTTTGAAGAATTCACTAACAATGTTGATGGAGCAGTATACTTTGTAGACCAATGAAAAATCAAGCCAACAGGGCTTGGCATAATTAGGCTTAAACTGCCTGGTCTTCCAGACTTTCTTCTGCATCATGTTCTATATCTCCCACAACTCAAGAGAAACTTGCTATCTTTGGTCCTCATCCGCCAGCAAGGTCACTCCATTCATATGTTTGATGGAAAGCTTAAGGTAAGAAAAGCATTTGACCACTCACTTGTCATGAGGAGAATAGAAGAAGAGAGGTTTCTTAAGCTGCAAGGAACCTCTACTTGTGTACAACATTTCTCATACAATTCTCGTCATGAAGAAGGTACACTTCCATCAAGTTTATTATGACATGCTATATTTGGACATTTGAATTATGACAGCCTCTGTTTGTTGAAGAAAAATGGTGTTGCTCGTCTGCCTACAATTCCTAGAAAACTTAAGCAATGTGATGCTTGCATTCTCGGAAAGCATAGCAAATAGTCTTTTCATGATTCACATTCAAGAGCACATAGAAAACTTGAACTCATTCATTCAGATTTATGTGGTCCAATGCCTATTCCTTTTGCAAATGGAAATAAATATATGATGACATTTATTGATGACTACACCAGAATGTGTTGGGTTTATTGATTCAAGAACAAATTTGATGCTTTTCAAACATTCAAAAATTTTCATAAATGCATTAAAAATGATGCACAATCTCATATTGGGTCTATTCACACTGATAATGGAAAAGAACACACATCAAATGAATTTGAAATCTATCTTTGCCAACATGGGATCAAACATCAAACAACTATGCCTTATAATCACCAACAGAATGGTGTAGCTAAAAGAATGAATAGGACAATCTTAAATATGGTATGATCCATGCTCTTCTTCAAAAATGTAAAGATAATGTTTTGGGCTGATTCTATTCTATGTGCTACATATATAAAGAATGGATGTTCATCTAATGCTATTAGAAACAAGACTCCATATGAAATGTGGTATGGACATGTTCCTTCAGTAAATCATCTCAGGGTCTTTGGTCCCAACTGTTATGCCTTGATACCAAAGGTACTTAGAAACAAACTTGGTGCTATAAGTCGTAAGTGTATCTTCCTAGGGTATTCAAACACCTCCAAAGCGTACCATCTCTATGATGAAGTAAATAAAAATTTTGTTGTATCTAGAGATGTAATTTTTCTTGAATCATCCAAAACTGATAATGCTATCGACTGACAACTTGATCACTTGGATAGATTCACAAAAGAAAAATCATTTCAAGAATTTGATAGTCATATTCCACATCTTGAAGGGGGGATTCCTATAATAGATCAACATGTGGAATCTTCTTCTAAAGAACACTCTCCCCTGCATGAAACTCCAACAATGGATGATGCTTTAAGTGATGTGATTGACAGAATTGGGAGACTCAAACTTGATTTAGTCCCAACTCAATCAGCAAAGTAGCCTCGACCATCTAAGAAAGGTCCCCAAAGTGGCTGACAAAGACACTTGAAAGTGTTCATCCCGATGAGGTTGGAAAGACAAGAACTAGAAATTCAAACCGGAAAAATGGAGGTGATGTAGATGACTCTAATTCACCTGCTGATATGGATGTTTCTTATGATTGTGAATTGAACTTGTCTACAGATTTTGAACCAAATTCCTTCAAAGAAGCTACTTCTAATAATGAATGGAAATATCGATGCAAAATGGTCTACCATGTAGACACTCTTTACCCTAGCAGCTTAGAATTGTTGGAAAGTCCATCAAATGGATGTAAAAACTACTTTCTTGAATGGAGATCTAAAAGAGAATGTTTTTATGTCCCAACATGAAGATTTTTTGTGAAAGGTCATGAACATAAAGTATCCAAACTGGTGAAGTCTTTGTATGGCCTCAAACAAGCACCGCGAGCCTAGTATGAAAAACTAACGGAGCATCTTTTGAAACTCAATTTCAAACATTATGATCTTGATGATGCAACTTTATTTGTCAAGAAATTTGGCAAAAAAGTTGTATATCCTGTTGTATATGTAGATGATCTTTTAATGATAGGGAACAATGAAAGCTACATTGCATCCATAAAGAAGGAATTAGGGAAAAGTTTTGAAATGACTAATTTGGGCTATGTTCATTACTATCTTGGTATTGAAGTAACCCAACATCTGAAGTCCATATTTCTTTCTCAAAATAAATACATTGGAGATCTATTGAACATGTTTGGCATGACAGAATGCAATCCTCTTACTACTCCAATGCAACAAAACTTAAAGCTCACATCTATTGACGGAAAATAATTTGAGGATGCAACAAAGTATACACAGCTTGTAGGAAGTCTCAACTACGTAACTACGACCAGATCAAACATTTTGTTTGTTGTTGGAATCCTCCCCAGGTTTATGCAAAAGCCTTATGAGGGACATTTGTCTGCTGCAAAAAGAGTTCTAAGGTACTTGAAGGGAACTCAAGACTTTGGAATCAAGTATACACAGGTGGACAACTTCGGCTTGATTAGATACTCTGATTCAAACTTTGATGGAGACAAAGAAATTGGGGTATCTACTTCAGGATATGCTATGAGTCTTGGATCAGGAGCTGTCTCCTAGAGACCAGACAAACAATTAGTTCTAGTAGATTCCACAACAGAAGTAGAATACATGGTAGTAGCTGAAGCAACAAAAGAAATTGTGTGGCTGAGGAAAATTCTTGAAGATTTGCAGGTAAAACAAGTACAATCAACTCCACTCATGATTGACAATTCATCTGCAATAAAGTTAGCCAAAAACCCAAAGTTCCATGATCGAATGAAGCACATCAATACTAAATATCATCTGATTCGACATCATGTTGAGGCCAAAACAATCCATCTCCATCATTGTTCCACTAATGAGAAAATTGTAGACATCTTCACCAAACCGTTTGGAAGAGAAAATCTTGAACAATTCAGAATGCTGCTTGGACTCACCAACATCCCTTCATATTAAGGGGGGGAATGTTGACACCTCATCATGAGGATTGGGTGAATATAATGTAAATAAATAAACAAGTAATATGAACAGTCATCAGGAGATGAAGTGAACAGTCTCTCCCTCATGTATATAATGAAGACCTTCTTCAAGGAATAATATATACAAATAAATTTTTGTTGGGGAGTTAATGCCTGGTCTGATAGAGACCAATCTCACGATGGTTTTTTCGATGTCTGACCATGAGGTGGAATCAATGTTTGATGGATTGAGGTGGATGTCCTTTGGAGACCCTCGATGAGTTTTCATTGATGTTTTACGTGAGATCCCACGTTCATGCTTGGAATGTTGCACGAGGGTGAATGGATGAAAAGATTTGGCTCAACCATTCTATGGTTTGGTGGAACATGGTAGTCCCATCTCTAGATGGCCCATTGCATTCATTAATGATAAAACCATTCCCTTGATTTTCATGTGTAAAGTTAGTAATGCATTTATGGATTTGGTGGCTGATACATTTATTGTATTTGTATTCCTAATGTGTTGGCTATATGAAAATTTTATGACAACAACTATGTATGGCTCTCAACATGTTTTTAGTTGTATGTGAATCGATAACATTCATATGACCTAATAGATATTAATGCAACAAATGGCATGAGGGAACAATGGTTCATAGCGATTCTTAGATAAGTATGAGATCCCTAAACTTAATTCTATCATTTACACATGTAGATTACACGTTGATGATATGTTTGACAAAATTTCTGTCATGGATAGTAGGGAGCCAATCAAGGTATTGAACACGTATTTGCTTTAGTAATTTCATTTCCATGTTACTTTACTAATTTTAAGATATGGTTTAGTTATGGGTAGTGTCCTGGTGTCTAGGCTTAAAAGCATGGCCCAAATCTTAGAGTCGCTAGTACAACATTGACAATTTTTGTTCACTATCTCTAGAAGGTGGGCATATGAGAGTGACTTAGGTTGTTGGTCTCTCTGTTTCCCATAGAATGACATTGACTATGGCCCAAGAGAAATAAAATAATAGTGGGACCCAGGGACAGGTTGTCTGAGTGGCTGACTCGTCTTATGAAGGTTCTGTTGATAATGTAGATGTCTCTGTGGTGTGTTTCTATTAGTTCCACTTCGTTAATGTGAGTTAGGAGATATAATCATATCATAGTGGCCTCTCTGCACATGTTTACCCCGATCGGATGGTTTCTTGAGTAGATGTGGGAGGAAGGCATTACAAAGTGGTATCAGAGCATGGTTCAAATCTCAGACTGAATGGGTTGAATGTGTTAGTCACACATGCATGTCAGTTGCATGTGTGTCTGCTATGCTTGCATTCCATGTGCTTGTTGCATTTTCTTGATGGTTGATTAGGGTTGTAGTATGGTTATCATGAATAATTTGATATTAATTTTGAAATATTTATTTGTCATGAACACGTGACTGGTTGCATATTGTAATATGTCGCTTGTAGGATTGATTTTATGTCACCTACTTACATCCTTATATGCTAGGCTACATTTTTGTAGGTTTGATTACATGTACCAATCTTGTATGTTGATTACAAGAATTGATCACTTATGCTCAAGTACATGCGATCATGTGTATGCATAGTTGATTAGGAATTTCTTATGCGTGTTGATGGTTCCATGTGGCAATGTGTATAGTGGAGTAATGGTTTTTTTTGTGCAGGACGTCATGGTTTGTGAAGTTGATATGGTCACGAATTGATGACTAGACTCTAGCTAGAATGATGTGTGTATGGTTTGGTACTCATTCATTATATGTCTATATACAGTTCTTATGTATGTATGGTCTTGGTTGTAGTTTGAAAAGTAGGTCAAACATGCCTTGTGAAGTCATGGTATGAAATTTAGGTCATCATGGTGCTATTGGATTGTTATGATGCTAATGTGTTCAATGAGGTAAATAAGGAGATGCAAATCATCAGCGTGAGGTTACAACATTAGGCTTTGGGATCAGAATGAATCGTAATACAAGTATTCAATGCTTGGCATGCACATATGTAAGTTAAGGATTGTTATATGCATTAGGGTTGTATGAATTAGGTTTATGTACATACCTCTTGATGTTATGGTTACATATATGATAGATTCTAGTTAATTAGTTAGTTATATGCACATAAGTTGGATAGTCAAGAATAATGGTAACTGTGGTTGTAAGCATTGCTATTTTTGGTTAGGTTAGATAACTTAATGATTATGTTATATGATATGTTGTTAATGAAGTATCTTATAGGTTAACTTGTTGTTATGTGCTATTAACTTGATGATTAGGGTTATTTCATTGAGTCTTAAATTTTTAATTTCGATTAGTCATATGCATGATGGTTATGTTCACTGCATTGAATATCCTGATGTTATATGTATTGTGTTAACTCAGTTTGACCTATGCATATCTTTATGGTTGTGATATTAAGGTATGAGTTGACATATCTATGATATGGTGTCTTACTAATCTAGACTGATCATACATATGTTGTTGTTATGCATGAACAACAAATGTGTATGAGATTATGATGTGAACATGTTAGTTAGTTACTTTTATGGATATCATGATTTCATTTGAGTTGATATACTATGAAGTTGTATCATGGAAACCTAGATTTATTGTGTAGACAAGATAGCCTCCCCTGATATACATTAACGTATGAGTTTTCTTATGTCATATATTTGGCCCTTGGTTTATGATGTCTATTTTGTGTTTGAGTGTTTGGTGCCTATTTGATTTATTTAACATGGTATGTTTGCAAGTTGGTTGAACATTTAATGAATTTAATAATATGAGTATGTATTCCAATGATCTTGCATTGATATGGTTTTACTAACAGATGTGTTGAGACAGTTGATATGTACTTGAGTGTAGTAGGTGATAGTTGTAGCTGATGATTATGAGTGGAGTATGGATTATGACATGTATGTTAGTCATGGTAAAGGTTGATTTCAATTGATAGATATGATTTTCTTGATATTTGGAACATTTGGTTGACATGTGTGAGTAGTTGCAGAATGCGTGATGGTGTTATCTTTACAAGGTAATAGTTGATGTCTTGATATCACTAACTATTAGGTGATGTGACAATCCATACTAAGCTTCGAATTGCAGCAAAGTAAAAAGGTAAAATAAAGGAGTTGGACAAGAATTCCTCTGTCTATGTTTGGAAACCCTAATTCCAAACAAATGAGTGCTTTGCCTACAGTAAGTCTTCTTAACCTTAATCTTGTTTGACATTATGTGGATACATGCTATATTCATGAACATGTACTTTACCGGTATATTAACTATTCTTTAGGTACACGTGGATCTGTCAAGAGGTCCATTGGAGTCCCTTGAAAGATGGCCTAGATATGTGCAGTTTCAAGCAATGTGTTCAACACAACAAGATAAGGTAATTGGTGTATTTTTGTGTTTATTTATGCACTAAGAGTTATATGTTTATGGAAATGTGATGCAGAGGAATGCATGGTAGAGAGAGGTTGCGACGAGATCTTAAAGAAGGTTCAGGTCAAGATTTCATTAGGAACAATGTGGATTGATTCATGGTGTTTTTTGTTAGTCTTGTGATTTGGTCTTTTGCAATTGTTGCACTTGATTTGTGATTTTGATTGTGTCTGGTGCATAGCTATGCCACTTTGTTGTGGTATCGTATTACTTTTGGTTTTCATGGTTTTCTTCTTAATTCTTTTGAATTTGTTGGGAAAGAGGAAATTTAATGGGGTTTAGGGAGAGTTGTGTGGTACCCAACAAATGATGTAACACCTGGATGAAGCTCTGTGCATCAGTGAGCACAAAAAATAGTAAGGCTATGATAGTTGGTTAGAATGGATGAGTTCATTGTGGTAAATGGGCATTGACAATACACACATGAGAAAGGTAAAGTAAATGGATCTGAGGTTTCAGATACCTTGGCTATGTTGGGAACTGTTGTTCTCAATGTTGTGCATGTTGTGCACAAATAAGGAATTTATTTTAACCTTGACCTTATGATATCTAGTCATTTTTTTGTCATCATGATTATGCTGATGTCTATATGCATATACATATATGTATGCATACCGTTGCCTCACAGGATGATGATTGTTCTATGCTAATGATTATATATTTATGTATCTATGTTTCTATGTCACTATTAGACAAGGTTGTCAAGGATTTTTCTTATGGAGGAATGATTGCTTACGAAGGCAAATCCCATGAAGAGGTTCCTAGTCCTACGAGGAATCAATTGGGAAGAGTAGTAATGAGAAATATATCAGGTCATTATCATGTGTTTGTGTGTTGATATTATGTGATTATAATATGTCCATGCTTATGTTATGATAGGTAACACTAAGGAATACATTAGTGAATGAAAGCAATGTGGTTTGCGGTATGTTGGGAAAAACATGGATAGGACACCGGAAGCAAGGTTGCTCAACAGAGGTAGTGTGGTTTCGGATGTGTGGTATTATTGTCGTGCATATGTCATACATGTTGTACATGTTTCATTTGTGATGATTGTGCGCATGTAGTATTGTGCATATCTAGTCTGTGTACATGTTGTTTATGCAATGCTATGTACAGGGTGTTAGTACAGATAATGTTGTATGAATGTTGCATATTCACTGTTGGGTATATATGGTGCTATGTACATGTTGGATATATAATTTTGTGTATATATTGTACTATGTGCATGATGGATATGTAGTTTTGTATGCATATGGTGCTCTGTATGTGTGGGATATATAGTGTCTTGTACATATGATGTTATGTACGTGTTTGATATGCAGTGCTATGTACATGTGGTCTTGCATGCGTGTTGTATAAGTGGTGCTATGTACATATGTTGTGGGGTGCATGATTGTACAAGTGGTGTTGTGTGCATGTGGTGATGTGTACATTTTTTACATGTGGCATTGTATATAGGTGGTGTTGTGTACATGTTGTGCATTTGGTGTTGTTTATATGTCGTGTTGCATAGATGTCGTGCAAGTTGTATTGTGTACATGTGGTATTGTGTACACACTGTACAATGACGCAATGTACATATGGCATTGTGTACAGGTTGTACATGTGGTGACATGTACATGTGGCATTATGCACACATTGTGCAAGTGCTGCTTGGTATATGTGGCATTGGCATATGTGTGAGATTGAGTGCATCTCCTACATGCTCTGTTGTGGGCATGTAGTACTATGTATGTACATTTTGTAGTCACGACATCATGGTATATGCTTTCATTCTATTGTACTCTATACATGTATTTGTGTTATTTTGTACATTAGGTGTATGTGCATGTATTGCATTGTACACCAGATGTAGGCATATGTATTGTGTTGTGTTGTATACCGGTTGTATTTGTATGCATTTTTTGGTTTCCTATGTTTTGTACGGATGAATGTCTTGTGATGTAAATTGTGCATGTATATGTACGTACACTAGGTGTAGGTGTAAGTGTTGTATGTTAGGTATGGGTGAATGCATTGCATGGTGTTTTATGACATGTGTGGTTGTATGTGTGTGATGCACATTATGCCTTTGTGCACCTAATGGAGGAGAAGGGACTGGGTGTTTTTTGGGTGTGGTAACCGATCTGATATGTGTACAAAATAACAAAGGTATAAGTAAGGATTGATGAAGGATAAGTATCAATATTCTATTTCAGTTTTACTATGCATATGATTTATGATTCTGACCTATGATGATTACATGTGATTTGTGATTCTGGTTTATGGTGGTTACATGTGATTTATGATTTTGATCTATGATGGTTATGTTTTGAGCTAACTTGATGTGATTTTTTGTACATGATGCTACTTTGACTTGTCATGACAAGAAGTAAACATGATTGCAAGTGTACCTTATTAACAAGTTACTAATGAGGTATGATTTGAAGTTACTTCAATTTATTTTGAATCTAATAGAAGTTATGTGCTTGGTACAGGAAGCACGAAAATACCTAGTGGGGTGGTTAAAATCAACTACAAGAATTAGCAGCAACAATGAAAGAAATTGGAACATGTAGCAGTATGGCAACAAAGCACTTCATGAATAGGACCAATGTGGGACATTGGTATCCAATTGTTTCCATTGATTTCCATGAGCATGCTATGACCGATATGAATGTTTTGAGGTAGGTATATCCCTTGGTTTTTGTATCTTCCTATGTGACGAATCCTTGCCAAAAGATAGACTTCCTGGGATAGGGGTGTCAGCAAAACTTGGAAGGTGAGTGACAACACGGAAGGGTTGACTAGATTGCCTGAGGGACTGTGTAGCAGAAAACGAAGGGCAGGGATGGATTTATTATTGTCATGAGCATTTCCATATGGAATCAGATGCACATTAGGAGTGCACCCTAGGAAAATGAGCTGATAACTGTTCCCTAAGATGACAAGTGGCATAGGATTATAACGTGAGACATTGGATGTAGCTTTGACTATGGGAGTAGATTCTAGACTTCCTGGGAAGGAGGTGAATACTAGTACTACTTTGAGGGTGGAGGTGTGAGCTTCTAGATTCTCTTTTTGATTGATATGAGCATTGTATTATCTTATTTACTAGTTTAGATTATGTGTGTATGTGTATATGTGGAATGTAAATACCATAATGAGTTGTGTTATCAAGCTCTAGTAAATGGTATGTTTGTCATATTTTAGCATATGGTCATTGTAAATACTATAACGAGCTACGTTATAAATCTCCATGGATAGTATGTTTTGTTTTCATCATCTTGTTGGTAATAGATGTCATTGGACACTGAGGATGGTGTCCCCCCAAGGGGAATGATACTGTAACAACCCTGGTGAAAATTCCATGTAAAAATATATAAATACCACGGATTATGGGACATTTATTCCAAGATGAAGGTTGGGAAGGATGTCCTAGTGGGTGTTCATTTGGTTGTTTATGGCTAAGGAAATTGGCAAAGGCAATGGAAAAGGAATCAAAGAGGAAAAAAGGTATTTTGGCAGATTTGTATATGCAAATTATGGAAATTAGGAGAAAAGGAAGGTGAAAGGTCAGAGTTTGCATATGAGGAGGAAAATGAAGGAAAATAATGGAAATTGAAGAAAATAGAGGCCTCAACCATAAAAAGGCTTCTGAGGATAAGTTGGTAACCTTTTGTTAGTTCAGTGTTTGAGCTCTCTCTCATCATTCTCTCTCTCATACTCTTGGATACTTAGATTTTTCTTGGAGCACTCTTGGAGGGTGTGGCATACTTGGATTCTTAGAGAAAGTAGACAAAGGAAGAGAAGGAATGCACAATAAGGCATCGACATGAACATCTTCATCATATTCTCTTGCACTTAACAAGTTTCACATATGATATATTTACTAGTTTGGACATAAATGGCATATCCATGTCGATTCTTGGTCGTGATCTGTCATTGGCATGAAGGATTTTCTACATTGATAGTGGATTTCCTAGCCTTTCCATTTCTTGGATAGCCATGGTGATTGTGGGTTTATTTTCATTGTTTTGTTTTGGTGGGTTCTCATGTTTCCTTATCTTGGGTTGAGTTATTAGTTCCTAGAGCCTTGGTTAGACAATTTATCTACAGCCCTATAACAACTTGGGTTGAGTTACTTGTCCTAGAGCCTTGGTTGAACAAATGCTATGGAGCCCTTGGTGGGTTGAGTTACTAGTCGTGGAAGCTTGGTTGGACAAACTCTCTAGAGCTTAGTGACAACTGTGGGTTGAGTGACTAGTCCTGGAGCCTTACTTGGACAAACACTCTAAGGCCGTGGATGGATAGGATGGAGACCAATATGGTGATAGTTTTGGTGATTTCTAACCATGAGGTGGAATCATTGTTTGATGGGTTGGGTTGGATGGCCTTTGGAAACCCTGGATGGGTTTTGATTGATGTGTTCTATGAGATCCCACATTCATGCTTGGAATATGGCATGGGGGTGTCAAATGGCTTAAAAGATATTTGGTTCATACATTCTATGGTCAGGTGGAATGTGGTAGTCCCATCTCGAGTTGGTTCATTGCATTCATTAATGAGAAATCCATTCCCTTGATTTTCATGTGTAAAGTTATTGATGTATTTATGGATTTCATGGATGATATCTTTATTGTATTTATGTTTCTATTATGCTAGTTATATGCACATTCTATGGCAATAGATATGTATGGCTCTCAACATTTTTTTACTTGTATGTGAATGGACAACGTGCCTATGACATAATATATGCCAATGCAGAAAATGGTATGAGGGAACAATGGTTCGTAATGATTCTCAAATAAATATGAGATTTCTACACTTAATTAGGTTGTTTAAACTTTTATATTACATGTCGATGATATGTTTGACAAAATGCATGTCATGGCTAGTAGGGATCTAGTGAAGGTCTGGAAATAGTATCTTCTTTAGTAATTTCATTTCCATGTTAGATTAATTATTTGAACAGATGGATTAGTTTTGGGCAACATCCTGGGCTCTAGGCCTCAAAACATGGCTCAAGTTCCAAAGTCGTTGGTACAACACTGATAATTTTGGTCCACAATCGCTAGCAGGTAGGCCTATGAGAGCAACTTCACGTTGTTGGTCACTCACTTGCTTATAAGATGAGAGCAGCTATTGCACAAGACACCTAAAACAACATTGGGACCCGAGGACATGCTATTTGAGTGGTTGACTTGTCTTTTGACGGTTTTGTTGTTGATGTTTGATGCTTGTATGGTGTGTTTATGTTGGCTCCACTTCCTTAATGTGACTTAGGAGGTTGAATCATATTATAGTGGCCTCTCGTCGCATGTTTACCTTGGTTGGCCAGTTGCTTCGGTAGATGTGGGAGGAGGGTGTTACATAAATTGTGTCTTATATCGTTTTGGGACTGAATCCAACTTAGATATTCTTCTCCTTGGCGCTATCCCTTTCCTATTATCCTTACGACAATCCCAAACCCTAAGACTATCATACCAACAATTATGGACTATCTATGACCTTCCTTTAACGATTGTTCCAAAAATATCTAGGACACATAGGTTGTTGCACTTGTTAAGTACTCCTCACTGGAAAAGAGAACTATCATGAATGGTCCAGAAAGACAAAGCATACCCTTATTTCCAATAAATTGTGGAAAGGAGTGTGTGAAGGAGAATTTGGTAATCCACCTTAAAATCCAACATATGAAAAAGAGCTCGCAATATTGGAGAAAGAAAATAAAAATTCTTATGCATTGATTGTTCCATTAGTAAATGAAGAGGTGATTCACCACATTGTACCATTTATAAATGAATTTAGTGCTTTAAAGAAGTTGAAATACTTATATGAATCTGTTGAAGCCCCGAAAATCAAGTCTACAACAAGGGGGATACCCACCCGGTCTAGACCTTGGTTAGCAGCTCCTTTTCCGTTTGGTATAGTGGGTACGACTGGGTATATGGGACCATTTTCCCAGTATGTGTGTGTGTTGAGAATTGATATTTATTAACTAATGATTCCTAAGTAAAATTCTTTCTTTATTCTAAGTCTACTGTATCAACATGTAATTGTAATCTAATAAACAAAAATATCTAATTCTAAACTAACCTGGGATGTAATCTTTCCTTTATGCGATCTAAAATGATTTCAAATGATAGTTGTAATAAGGATCATTCAACTTCTATGAGAAAATAATTCAATAAAGATAAACCATTTCATATAAAAAGTTAGATGAAACAGTAGTGAAAAACATATCGCATAGTAAGCTACTCATATACTAAGCATAAATAAATAGCTATCATCGTACAAAAGTGCCAAATGATAACTCAAGAATTTAAGCATTCATATATAAATAACTAAACATGAATATCACCATAACACATAAGCAAAAACAGTTAAGAGATAAAAGTACCATTTATAACTAGTTCTACTCATGAGCTCTAGTAATAATGATCTATTTCTTCTTAATCCAACATCCACTAAGAGTGCAAAAGTGCAACATCAGTAGTAGATATTAAACGCAAATATCAATAAATCCTATTCCATTCATTCATCAAAACCTCCTTGGAGGGTGCAAAAGTGCATGTTCTAAGGACAAGTTTTTGACAAATTTTTGGACCCTTCTCTAAATACATGAGAAGGGTTTAAATACTACTAACTAATTCAAAAAATAATTTATGACAAAAATGTAGGATGCAGTTTAAATGAGCCTCCTCATTTTAGGAAAAAATAAAGAAAAAACTCAAACTAAAATTGAATCTAAAACTAAAAATACTAACTAACTATTTATGTAACTACTCCTTGAAGTTGCAAGCATTCAGCGTTTGCTTGAGGAGAGTTGGCGGGCCGAATTTCGATTTTAGCTGTCCTGCGAAAGTAGAATTGATAAGAGCTGCCGCCATCTTCTCGGTAGAATTGATGACACATTTGAGAGTCATGCACTGGTTGTGTGGTTTTACAAAGTATGCCCAGTAAGAATCCCAATTCAACTTGGCTAACCTTTTGATTGATTTTGCCTTTTCTTAAGCCTTTTATCTCCAACTTGTTTGTGGATGCTGCACCTTTGGTAGATATCTACATATTGCTTGGTGATATACCTGATAAATATTATTGGTTTTGAGTTCCAATTCTACCTTCCGTCTTTAGCGCTTTTTCCCTACAAACTTCCATGATTACAGACGATTGAGCAATTTGAGGCTTTCCATCTCGAGGGGTTTTTCTTGGCGATGCATGATTAGTGCCTAGGAAACTGCCTCCGTTTCTAGATCCAGGCTCCCCTGATGCGATTTTCACCTCTTACGTGTTTTGGTAGAGGATATAAAGCTTAAATTTTGTAGAAAGAACGGTTTTATATAATCTTTATTCTGAGCTTTGATTTCTTTATACGTGATATGAGCATCATTTAGTACTCTTTTTAACCATGTCTGTATACGGGAGAATTTTGGGTCTCACTGCTATCCTATGCAAGAATGAACAAGCTCGATCACTAATAGATGCCTCAGAAGACCCGTGTGAGCTTGCACTGGCCGTTACCTCCATTACCTTTGAATCTTCGTCCTCAAGTAAACTATACCGTCCTTCCCAAGTAGTGATACCAACTTCTTTGCTATAGGTGGTGTCTGTGTACAAGGGAGTCATCTCTTTATCTTTAGCACTGGGAGCATTACCCTTCTTTCCCATAATATCTTGTTCTTTGCTCTCTATACTTCTCAGTCCTTCGCTCCTGCAATTTACAAATGAGGTGAGAACGATGATAAGAAAAGGTGACAGGAAAGCTTTAAATGTGGAAAACATATAAAATATATCACCTTACGTGAACTGGCTCCTTGATAAGATCGAAACCATATTTCATTAATCACTGCCAACTAAATCATTAATTAACTGGGCATCGGTTTATGGAAAAAAAATTCTCGAACAATGGGCTGTGCAGATCTACAATAAGGCGATTTTGCTATTTTCTTCGCAATATCGGAGATCGCAGTGTCACAGGTCGCAATATTGCAATATCGCAAATCCTTTACGTGCGGAAAGCATCTGTTAATGTGTTTTTTGCAAAATGGAATTTGCGAGATGTGCCATCACATATCGGCATTTTGGAGGTACTTCAGCATAGGTGATGTTTAAGGCAAGCGATGCGATGAGGGTTTTTCATGCATGATTTCACATCACGATTTCACATTTTTAGAATTCCACTTGTGAGAAGGTATCCTTTACCCTTTTTGCAATGTGACATGCTTTAAGGAGTGATTTTATTCAAACTTATCATAAAACTTAAGTCTTTTTAGGTTTTTGAGGTTATTTTCCTAAGTTTATGATAGTAAGTTTTATTGAAAAAGGAAATACAGGCATTGATCGATTTTTTAATATTTTTGAATAATGGTCCCCATTTATTTAGTATTAGTGATAACACTAAATAAGAAGGGGGGTTGTTGCTAGCCACAACAATTGGCGATTCACTTGGAAGAACTAGTTATCTCTGCTTTTCTTTTGAATTTTCTAAACTTCGAAAACAAAAAAATTCCTAGAAAATTAAACTTTATTATAGAAAGATAAAATACACTATGCTTTTTCAACCGTCAATGATAGTTTTCTTCTTTTATGTGAACTTTGTTTATTTACTTCCTAGAGCTTAGTCATTGTATTTACATCAGTCACTACTTGGTTTATAAAGATAAAAACAA
>APFE031303880.1:0-11413 GCA_000404065.3 Pinus taeda | reverse complement strand
GCCAAGAACCCAAAGTTCCATGATCGAACAAAGCACATCAATACTAAATATCATCTGATTCGAGATCATGTTGAGGCCAAAACAATCCATCTCCATCATTGTTCCACTAATGAGCAAATTGTAGACATCTTCACCAAAGCGCTTGGAAGATAAAATCTTGAACAATTTAGAATGATGCTTGGACTGACCAACATCCCTTTAGATTAAGGGGGGGAATGTTGACACCTAATCATGAGGATTGGGTGAATATAATGTAAATAAATAAATAAGTAATATGAACAGTCATCAGGAGATGAAGTGAACAGTCTCTCCCTCATGTATATAATGAAGACCTACTTGAAGGAATACGATATACAAATCAATTTGTGTTGGGGAGTTAATGCCTGGTCTAATAGAGACCAATCTCACGATGGTTTTGTTGATGTCTGACCATGAGGTGGAATCAATGTTTCATGGATTGAGGTGGATGGCCTTTGGAAACCCTCGATGAGTTTTCATTGATGTTTTATGTGAGATCCCACATTCATGCTTGGAATATTGCAAGGGAGTGAATGGATGAAGAGATTTGGCTCAACCATTCTATGGTTGGGTGGAACATAGTAGTCCCATCTCTAGATGGTTCATTGCATTCGTTAATGATAAATCCATTCCCTTGATTTTCATGTGTAAATTTAGTAATGTATTTATGGATTTGGTGGCTGATACATTTATTGTATTTGTGTTCCTAATGTGTTCACTATATGAAAATTTAATGACAACAACTATGTATGGCTATCAGCATGTTTTTAGTTGTATCTGAATGGATAACATGCCTATGACCTAATAGATGTTAATGCAACAAATGGCATGAGGGAAAAATGGTTCATAGCGATTCTTAGATAAGTATGAGATCCCTACACCTAATTCTACCATTTACACATGTAGATTACACGTTCATGATATGTTTGACAAAATTTTTGTCATGGCTAATAGGGAGCCAATCAAGGTATTGAACACGTATTTGCTTTAGTAATTTCAATTCCATGTTACATTACTAATTTTAAGAGATGGTTTAGTTTTGGGTAGTGTCATGGTCTCTAGGCTTAAAAACATGGCTCAAATCTTAGAGTCGCTAGCACAACATTGGCAATTTTTGTCCACTATCTCTAGAAGATGGGCATATGAGAGTGACTTAGGTTGTTGGTCTCCCAATTTCCCATAGAATGACATTTACTATGGCCGAAGAGACATAAAATAATAGTGGGACCCAAGGACAGGTTATCTGAGTGGCTGACTCATCTTATGAAGGTTCTATTGATAATGTTAGATGTCTCTATGGTGTGTTTCTATCAGTTCCACTTCGTTAATGTGAATTAGGAGATATAATCATATCATAGTGGCCTCCCTTCACATGTTTATCCCGACTGGATGGTTTCTTGAGTAGATGTGGGAGGAAGGCATTACAGAGTGGTATCAGAGCATGGTTCAACTCTCAGACTAAATGGGTTGAATATGTTAGTCATGCATGCATGTCAGTTGCATGTGTGTCTACTACGCTTGCATTTCATGTGTTGTTGCATTTTCTTGATGGTTGCATATTGTAATATGTCGCTTATAGGATTGATTTTATGTCACCTACTTACATCCTTATATGTTAGGCTATATTTTTGTAGGTTTGATTACATGTACCAATCTTGTATGTTGATTACAAGAATTGATCACTTATGCTCGACTACATGTGATCATGTGTATGTATAGTTGATTAGGCATTGCTTATGCATGTTGATGGTTCCATGTGGCAATGTGTCTAGTGGAGTAATAGTTGTTTTCATGTAGGACGTCATGGTTTGTGAAGTTGATATGGTCACGAATTGATGACTGGACTCTAGCTAGAACGATGTGTGTATGGTTTGGTACTCATTTATTATATGTCTATATACAGTTGTTATGCATGTATGGTCTTGGTTGTAGTTTGAATAGTAGGGTAAACATGCCTTGTGAAGTCATGGTATGAAAATTAGGTCATCATGGTGCTATTGGATTGTTATGATGCTAATATGTTCAATGAGGTAAAGTAGGAGATGCAGATCATCAGCGTGAGGCTACAACATTAGTTTTTGGGATAAGAACAAATCGTAATACAAGTATTCAATACTTGGCATGCACGTATGTAAGTTAAGGATTGTTATATGCATTAGGGTTGTATGAATTAGGTTTACGTACATATCTTTTGATGTTATGGTTACATATATGATAGATTCTAGTTGATTAGTGTAGTCATATGAACATAAGTTGGATAGTCAAGAATGATGGTAACTGTGGTTGTAAGCATTGGTATTGTTGGTTAGGTTAGATAACTTGATGATTATGTTATATGATATGTTGTTGATGAAGTATCTTATAGGTTAACTTGTTGTTATGTGCTATTAACTTGATGATTAGGGTTATTTCATTGAGTATTAAATTTTTAATTTGGATTAGTCATATGCGTGATGGTTATGTTCACTGCATTGAATATCTTGATGTTATATGTATTGCGCTAACTCATTTTGACCTATGCAGATATTTATGGTTGTGATATTCAAGTATGAGTCAACATATCTGTGATATGGTGTCTTACTAATCTAGAATGATCATACATATGTTATTGTTATGCATGAACAACAAATGTGTATGAGCTTATGATGTGAAGATGTTAGTTAGTTACTGTTATGGATATCATGATTTCATTTGAGTTGATATATTATGAAGTCATATCATGGTAACCTAGATTTATTTTGTAGACAAGATAGCCTCCCCTGATATACATTAACGTATGAGTTTTCTTATGTCATATATTTGGCCCTTGGTTGTTTGATTATGATGTTTATTTTGTGTTTCAGTGTTTGGTGCCTAATTGATTTATTTAACATGGTATGTTTGCAAGTTGGTTGAAAATTTGATGAATTTCATAATATGAGTATGCATTCCAATGATCTTTCATTGACATGGTTTTACTAACACATATGTGTTGAGACAGTTGATATGTACTTGAGTGTACTAGGTGATAGTTGTCGCTAATGATTACGAGTGGAGTATGGATTATGACATGTTTGTTAGTCTTGGTAAAGGTTGATTTCAATTGATAGATATGATTGTCTTGATACTTGGAACATCTGGTTGACATGTGTGAGTAGTTGCAGAATGCATGATGGTGTTACCTTTACAACATAATAGTTGATGTCTTGATATCACTAACTGTTAGGTGATGTGACAATGCATACTAAGCTCTGAATTGTAGCAAAGTAAAAAGGTAAAAGGAAGGAGTTGGACAAGAATTTCTCTGTCTATGTTTGGAAACCCTAATTCCAAACAAATGAGCGCTTTGCCTACAGTAAGTCTTCTTAACCTTAATCTTGTTTGAAATTATGTGGATACATGCTATATTCATGAACATGTACTTTACAGGTATATTAACTAGTCTTTAGTTACACGTGGATCTGTCAAGAGGATTGGAGTCCCTTGAAAGATGGCCTGGATATGTGCAGTTTCAAGCAACGTGTTTGACACAACAAGATAAGGTAATTGGTGTCTTTTTGTGTTTATTTATGCACTAAGAGTTATGTGTTTACGAAAATGTGATGCAGAGGACTACATGGTAGAGAGAGGTTGCGACGAGATCTTGAAGAAGGTTCAGGTCAAGATTTCATTAAGAACAATGGGAATTGATTCATGGCGTTTGTTGTTAGTCTTGTGATTTGGTCTTTTGAAATTATTGCGCTTGATTTGTGATTTTGATTGTGTCTAATGCATAGCTATGCCACTTTGTTGTGGTCTCGTATTACTTTTGGTTTTCATGGTTTTCTTCTTAAGTCTTGGGAATTTGTTGGGAAAGAGGAAATTTAATGGGGTTTAGGGAGAGCTGTGTGGTACCCAACAAATGATGTAAGACCTGGATGGAGCTCTATGCATCAGTAAGCACAACAAAAGGTAAGGCTATGATAGTTGGTTGGAATGGATGAGTTCATTGTGGTAAATGGGCAGTGACAATACACACATGAGAAAGGTAAAGTAAATGGATCTAAGGTTTCAGATACCTTGGCGATGTTGGGAACTGTTGTTCTCAATTTGTACATGTTTTGCACAACTAAGGAATTTCTCTTAACCTTGACCTCATGAAATCTAGTCATTTTTTTGTCATCATGATTATGCTGATGTCTATATGCATATACATATATGTATGCATATTGTTTCCTGACAGGATGATGATTGCTCTATGCTAATGATTATATATGTACGTATCTATGTTTCTATGTCACTGTTAGACAAGGTTGTCGAGGATTTTTCTTATGGAGGAATGATTGCTTACGAAGGCAAATCCCATGAAGAGGTTCCTAGTCCTACGAGGAATCAATTGGGAAGAGTAGTCATGAAAAATATATGAGGTCATTATCATGTGTTTGTGTGTTGATATTATGTGATTATATTATGTCTATGATTATGATATGATAGGTAACACTATGGAATACATCAGTGAATGAAATCAGTGTGGTTTGTGGTATGTTGGGAAAAACATGGACAGGACACCGGAAGCAATGTTGCTCGATAGAGGTAGTGTGTTTTTGGAAGTGTGGTATTATTGTCGTGCATATGTCATACATGTTATACATGTTTCATTTGTGATGATTGTGTGCATGTAGTATTGTGCATATGTAGTGTGTGTACATGTTTATGCAATGCTATGTATAGGGTGTTAGTACAGATAATGTTGTATGAATGTTGCATATTTAGCGTTGGGTATATATGGTCCTATGTACATGTTGGATGTACAATTTTGTGTATACATTGTTCTATGTGCATGATGGATATGCAGTTTTGTATGCATATGGTGCTCTGCATGTGTGGGATATGTAGTGTCGTGTACATATGATGTTATTCATGTGTTCGATATGTAGTGCTATGTACATGTGGTCTTGCATGCATGTTGTATAAGTGGTGTTATGTACATATGGTGTGGTGTGCACGATTCTACAAGTGGTGTTGTTTGCATGTGGTGATGTGTACATTCTATACATGTGGTGTTGTATGTAGGTGGTGTTGTGTACATGGTGTGCATGTGGTGTTGTGTATATGTTGTGTCGCATAGATGTTGTGCAAGTGGTATTGTGTGCACGTTGTACAATGACACAATGTATATATGGCATTGTGTACAGGTTGTACATGTGGCATTGTGCGCACATTGTGCAAGTGCTGCTTGGTATAAGTGGCACTGGCATATGTGTGAGATTGAACGCATCTCCTACATGCTTTGTTGTGGGCATGTAGTAATATGTATGTACATTTTGTAGTCACGACATCATGGTACATGCTTTCATTCTGTTGTACTCTATACATGTATTTTTTTTATTTTGTACATTAGGTGTATGTGCATGTATTGCATTGTACACTAGATGTAGGCATATGTATTGTGTTGTGTTGTATACCTGTTGTATTTTTATGCATTTTGTGGTTTCCTATGTTTTGTACGGATGAATGTCTTGTGATGTACATTGTGCATGTATATGTACGTATACTAGGTGTAGGTGTAAGTGTTGTATGTTAGGTATAGGTGAATGCATTGCATGGTGTTGTATGGCATGTGTGGTTGTATGTGTGTGATGCACATTATGCCTATGTTCACCTGGTGCAGGAGAAGGCACTGGGTGGTTTTTGGGTGTGGTAACCGATCTGATATGTGTACAAAATAACAAAGCTATAAGTAAGGATCGATGAAGGATAAGTATCAATATTCTATTTCAATTTTACTATGCATATGATTTATGATTCCCGCCTATGATGATTACATGCGATTTATGATTCTGGTTATTGTGGTTATCTGTGATTTATGATTTTGATCTATGATGGTTATGTTTTGAGCTAACCTGATGTGATTTTTTATACATGATGCTACTTTGACTTGTCGTGACAAGAAGTAAACACGATTGCAAGTGTACCTTATTAACAAGTTACTAATGAGGTATGGTTTGAAGTTACTTCAATTTATTTTGAATCTAATGGAAGTTGTGTGCTTGGTACAAGAAGCATGAAAATACTGGTGGGGTGGTTAAAATCAACTGCAAGAATTAGCAACAACAATGAAAGAAATTGGAACATGCAATAGTATGCCAGTAGATTACTTCATGAATAGGACTAGTGTGGGACACTGGTACCCAATTGTTTCCATTCATTTCCATGAGCATGCTATGACTAATATGAAGGTTTTGAGGTAGGTATATCCCTTGGTTTTTGTATCTTCCTATGTGACGAATCCTTGCCAAAAGATGGAGTTCCCGGGATGGGGTTGTCAACGAAACTTGGAAGGTGAGTGACTACATGGAAGGGTTGACTAGATTGCCTGAGGGACTGTGTAGAAGAGAATGAAGGCCATGGATGGATCTGTTATTGTCATGAGCATTTCCATATGGAATCAGATGCACATTAGGAGTGCACCCTAGAAAAATGAGCCGATAATTGTTCCCTAAGATGACAAGTGGCATAGGATTATAACGTGAGACATTGGATGTAGCTTTGACTGTGGGAGTAGATTCTAGACTTCCTGGGAAAGAGGTGAATACTAGTACTACATTGAGGGTGGAGGTGTGAGCTTCTAGATTCTCTTTTTGATTGATATGAGCATTGTATTCTCTTATTTACTAGTTTAGATTATGTGTGTATGTGTATATGTGGAATGTGGATACCATAATGAGTTGTGTTATGAAGCTCTAGTAAATGGTATGTTTGTCATGTTTTAACAGATGGTCATTATAAATATTATAACGAGCTACGTTATAAATCTCCATGGGTAGTATGTTTTGTTTTCATCATCTTGTTGGATATAGATATCATTGGACACTGAGGATGGTGTCCCCCCAAGGGGAATGGTTCTGTAACAACCCTGGTGAAAATTCCATGTAAAAATATATAAATACCACGGATGATGGGAAATTTATTCCAAGATGCATGTTGGGAAGGATGTCCTAGTGGGTGTTCATTTGGTTGTTTATGGCAGAGGAAATTGGCAAAGTCAATGGAAAAGCACCAAAGATGAAAAACGTATTTTGGTACATTTGTATATGCAAATTATGGAAATTAGGAGGAAAGGAAGGTGAAAGGTCAGAGTTTGCATATGAGGAGGAAAATGAAGAAAAATAATGGAAATTGAAGAAAATAGAGGCCTCAACCATAAAAAGGCTTATGAGGATCAGTTGGTAACCTTTTGTTAGTTCAGTCTTTGAGCTCTCTCTCATCTTTCTCTCTCTCATGCTCTTGGATACTTAGATTTTTCTTGGAGCACTCTTGGAGGGTGTGGCATACTTGGATTCTTAGAGAAAGAAGGCAAAGGAAGAGTAGGAATGTGCAACAAGGCATCGACATGAACATCTTCATCATATTTTCTTGCACGTAATGAGTTTCACATATGATCTATTTACTAGTTTGGACATACATGGCATATCCATGTCAATACTTGGTCGCGATGTCATTGACATGAAGGATTTCCTACATTGACAATGGATTTCCTAGCCTTTCCATTTCTTGGATAGCCATGGTGATTGTGGGTTTGTTTTCATTGTTTTGTTTTGGTGGGTTGTCATGTTTCCTTATCTTGGGTTGAGTTATTAGTTGCTAGTTTCTAAAGTTTAAGACTTCGGCTTGCTATATCCAGAAGGCTGTCAAATTGACTCACTTGTTGGATTCTGTTATTAAGTGAACTTGATCAATTTCGACATTTTCTATAGAACCTATACTAATTTATGGCACACATCCGTGTGTGAAAAATAGCTTTAGGGTTCTTGTTGATGTATCGCTACCATATTACAGCATTACTTATATTTTTGCTTGCTTTTCCTAACCATGTTATTTCCCAATCGCTGTCTTCTTTGGTTATTTGGGTTGGCTCCATTTTCTGCCTGCGTAAAGGAGCTGTAAACTACCACGAACTTTGTCATCATACTTTTGCGGGTTGGCTAGAGTGAAAAGAAGTTTCAGTAAACTCTGTTGAATGCTATCACGTAGATGCTTTGGTCAAATAATTCATTGAATTGCTTGAGAAAGCTTAGCTACAAACAACCTCTAGAGAATCCATGAGATTGCGAATATTGATTTATAGCTGTGATACATGAAATCTGATAATTTATGTCGTTAATTGGTCTAGTGTCTTGCCTGTTATGTTGTTTTCCATGTGAACTCGCTCGCCGGAATTGCCTGTTGTCGTTGCTGTTGGAGCTCCTAAGTTGCAGGGACTGCTGTGTATGTATTCTCTTCTTCATTCTTATCAAACAAAATGATGGGATTCGATCTCTTGGCCTAATAGCCACAGAGGAAGGCGACTTTGGTGTTGCTTCTTGTTTGAATTGTTGTGGCACCAAAAGGATCACAGAGGAATAGTTCTGCCATTGACCACTCCATTGTATTCGCAGTGGTGTCCGTTCCCACCCCAAATATATCAGCTAGGTAGCTTTTGATATCAGTGGGAGCAAAAAAAAAAACATCGCTTCTCATTTCTAGAAGAGCGTCCAACAGATCCAAATAATCTGACTACAAATGGAATTGGGGAATATGAACGGTCACATTTTTGCATCGCTCGAGTAATTGGGGCTGAAGCCGCCTGGACGACCAATCTAGTGAAAAACCACATGCCGCCCAATACGAGCGAGGGACTAAGGTTATAAGTTTAAAATTCTGTAGGCATCTTGACTCTGAAGTTCCACGGAGGGTTTGTGCATACGCCCTTCTTTGCTACTGTTACAAGTCTTTTTAAACGAATTGATGATAACTATTGTTTCAGACATGTAATATTTGGAACTTCTTTAAAGATCAAGTTCATTATTGCTGTCAGCCTTTAATCTGTTTTTGTGGGTCTATACATACTCCTCTGTTGTTGAAGCAATGGCACCCATCCAAAATCTATATATGCCTTGAATCATACAGCGCTCTTCGGTTTTCTACAAATCATTTAAAATCATTTGAATGATAAGCTTTGACGGTTTTCAGTTTAGGAGCCAGCAAGTCATTGGAAGGGACAAGTAATTGGATGAGATTTCTAATCTTGAAGACTGGGCAAGTTGCCTCTGCTAGAAAGTGCGATCTATATGTGCAATTGTAAGTGGTGTTGAAGAAGAATCAGAGGCAAAACAATCATTCATTCACGAGGTTGCAATTGTTGTGGCAAACAGGTCCAACATTCAACAGTCTGGGATCCTTTGAAGATTACAAAACTGGGATCCCTCATTGTCTGAAATTTTGATTGAAATCATTCCAAGCTCCTGTATTCTTGTCGTTTGCTTAGAAGATAGCTGAATTTACTCATGCATTATATTATTGTAAAGGCTATGTAATTGTTTTATCATTACGACATTGTGCTAAGACATTGTTGAGAGGGTTTGGTGTCAAAAACTATTTTAGTCACTATGGTAGGGAGTCCATAAAGTGTTGTGAGTTGATATTACTTATCTTTGATGTCAGTATTGTCCTCTCCATTGTATATTGAGTGAAATATTGGTTGTTGTCATGATAAAAAAATATCCATAAAAAAAGGGTCAACATACGCAGTTTTGAAGAAAAATGGCCAGAACCAGTGAAGTATTAAAGTTCATGAAAACTCTTATACAATCTACTGTTGATGACACATTACAAATCAGCAAAGGATCTCTTTCAAAAAATTCAGAAATCTCTACAAAATGCACAAGAAAAGATAAAGTTTTTGCAGCTTGAGACAAAGCTACAACAGGAAGAACTACAACAATGGAGTCGTCATTCTGAACCTGTTTCTGTTTAGAAGATTGAAACAGACTCCCATAAACAACAAGTTAATAATGCAGCAGTTGTACATGCAGATGCAGAAACTCAGTCTACACTTCCCAAGCCCATCATCAGACCTTGGGAACAACTTGTCCACGACAAGCACAAAACTGGTCTTGGATATGACAAGGACTTGTCCTTTCATATTCCAGACTACGCTAAGCCCATTCAGTTTCAGAGTGCTGGATTCATTCATGACAGTTCACCTACTCCTCATGACAATTCAGCTTCAACTGTTCCAGGCTCTGCTCCTCTTCCACAGCAACAACAACAATAGATCGCGAAATGCCAACAGTGTGATCGAGTTGGCCATCTAAAAGATCACTGTTTTGATCTTCATCCATGTAAGCATTGTCATAAAACTAGTCATTCTTCAAACAGATGCTTCAGAAACAAACACCCTACAAGAACAAAGATTCATCTAGGATGGATCACTTCTTGGCAATGGGCATCAACAGCCAAGAAGATATTCCAAACACACGTCAGAACTTGTTCCAGAATATTGAACAGTCTTGCAGTTGAGTTTTCTCCATCTTCTCACCTTGTATCTGACAGGGGGGAAATGATGGTGATCTATCTTCTTCTACGGATCTTCGTCAGGAATTAGGGTTTAACGCTGTGGCTCCAGCTACTCGGGGACGGTCTGCCGGAGGTCGTGCGATGGAATCTCGGGGCTGCTTTTCTTGTGGTCGGTGGATTCTTTCTGTCTGTCGACCGCTGCATTTTGTTTTCCTCCCCAGTATAATATTTCCCAAGATCTGGGTCTGCAGAAGTTCCTCGGATCGAATCTCGGGGTTGGTCTCCTTGCGACCGGTGGATCCTTGCAAAATATAAAATCTCCACAGATTTTATGCGTGACCTTGGAAGCACTGGTGGATCGCTTATAACGTCGGCGTGTTCAGGAATCTGTTCTCTTCTGCTTTCCTGCGGTATCTTCGCAGATCGGCGGTGATCTGTTCTCTTCTGTTTTCCTGCGGTATCTTCGCAGATCGGCGGTATTGCGGGCTCTGCGGTACTCGGTATCTGTTCTCTTCTGTTTTCCTGCGGTATCTTCACAGATCGGCGGTGATCTATAACTTCCTCCGGTTCCGAGGCTCCGATATCGCTTATATAAACACACTCAGTGATCAATATCCTCGGTGATCTATATCCTCCTATGGTTCTGAGGCTCTGGTATCGCGTATATAAACGCATTCAGGAATCAATATCCTCGGTGATCTATATTAAAATATCAAAGTAACACTCTGCGGTATCTGAGGTATTGTTCTCTTCGGGCTCTGCGGTATTCGGTGAAGGCGCAGATCAATAAGTTTATTAAGGAGAACATTTTTTAGATGGCTTCCAGCTTAGCGAAAATAGCTGCTGGCTCTCCGTCCGCCTCTGGGGGGCATGCTCCTGCCCATATAGTCAGTGAAGCCCCAGCTCCCACTGTCCAGGTTGTCCAGGCTTCACTCGATGAGGCTTTGAAGTTCTCTGAGAGTGCCCTAATATGCTGATTCAATGGTTTTTGGCCGCGGCTCACAGCTCTCCATAGTTGGATCACGGAGGTATGGAAGCCTCTAATTTCTGATGCAATTAATATCTACCCCTGTGCTAGGGGTTTCTTTATAGTAGATTT
>APFE031303875.1:0-11657 GCA_000404065.3 Pinus taeda | reverse complement strand
GATAATTTCTTTGTCATTTCTAACTAGCAACATATCATCCACATACAAGACCAAATAAATAACACGGTCAACAATTAATTTAAACTACACATAGTGATCTGCTTTGCTTCTGGTGAAGCCAAGTCCCTGTATAAATGTATCAAATTTCTGATACCACATCCTTGGTGACTATTTTAACCCATACAGAGACTTCTTTAACTTACATACCATTTCTTTCTTACCCTTCACTGCAAAGCCTTCAGGTTCCTTCATGTATATCTCCTCTTCCAGATCCCCGTGAAGAAATGTTGTCTTCACATCCATCTGTTCTACCTCAAAATCAAAAGCAGTAGCAATAGATAAAAGTAATCTTATAGAAGTTACCTTGACAACAAGACAAAAAATATCACTAAAATCAATTCCCGACACCTGGGAATAACCTTTTGCTACCAACTGAGCTTTGTATTTCTCCACTTTTCCTTCTGCATTTGTCTTCTTTTTTAACACCCATTTGGTGCCAATGGGTTTCCTTCTATCCGGCAACTCCACTAGATCCCAAGCCTCATTTTTGTGCAAAGATGCCATTTCATCAACCATGGTCTCTTTCCAGTGTTTTCCATCCTCTAAATTCACTTCTTCCTTCATAGTTCTGGGATCATCATCAGTAATAGACAAAGAAAAATTTGAATAGAAAGCAGATGGACTATACCTTTCTGGCTACCTTCTTTCTCGAACTGATCTTCTCATGGCCGGAGTTTGTGGCTTTTCATCTTCTGATTCCTCCTTTGCTGTAGAGTCTAATTCTTCCTCCTTTAGCTCAAACTCTATCTTCTCAGGTTCCTTTGGTTGGACTTCATGTTTAATAACATCTTTCACCTCTCTGAACACCACATCTCTGCTGTACACAACCTTACTTGTTACTGGATTCCAAGCTTATAACCCTTTAAACCATCCTTAGACCCAATAAAGATGCACTTTTCAGATTTATTATGCAACTTGGTTCCTTTCTCCTTTGGAACATGTACATATGCATCACATACAAATACCCTTAGATGTGAAAGAGAGGGTTTTTTACCAGTCCATACCTCATGTGGAGTCTTATCCTCCAACGCTAATGAAGGTGACTTGTTGACCAGGTAATATGCAGTATCCACCGCCTCTACCCAGAATTCCTGTCCTAACCTGGCACCACTGAGCATGCTTCTTGCCCTTTCCATCAACTTCTTGTTCATTCTTTCTGCAACTCCATTCTGTTGATGTGTATATGGAGTAGTCTTCTGTCATGCTATACCACACATCTTTCAGAATTCTTCAAATTCCTTATTGCAAAACTCTCCACCATTATCTATCCTCAGCACCATTATCTTCTCCTCTGTGTAGTTTTCCACTAGAGCCTTAAATTCTTGAAACCTATAAAATACTTCATATTTCTTCTTAAGGAAATATATCCGTGTATTCCTTGAGAACTCATCTATAAATGATACATAGTACACAGACTTACCCAGTGATGGAACCTTCACAGGTCCAAACACATCACTATGCACAAGCTCTAATATATGTTTCGCCCTTTTACCACCAGAGGGGAAACTCACCCGATTTTGCTTCCTGTATACATAATTTTCACAGAAATCAAAATCCAGAGAGCTATTACTCATACCTTCTACCATACCTTTACCATCAAGTATTCGAAGGCCCTTCTTTCCAATATGTCCAAGCCTTTGATGCCACAGCATGGTGTTCTCTCCAGAGATCACTAGGATTTCTTCTCCACTTTCAGGAACCACAGAACTGTTGCACCCATCAACAACAATGCTACCTTTCAACTTGTACAGAGTTCCAATCCGAATTCCCAGCATAAATACCAGTGCTCCCTGAACCATCTTGCAGGTATCCTTCTCGAACACTGTTTTTACACCTACATCATCCAGCTTGCTAACAGAAATCAGATTTTTGCCTAATGCGAGAATATGCAGAACACTTGGAAGCATTCTAACCCTTCCACCTTGCAACTTCAACTTTATGTTTCCGCGACCAATGATACTAGCCTTCCTGTCATCCCCCAAGAAGACATCACCACCATCATATTTTTCATACTCGCAGAACCACTCTTTATGGGGAGTGAAGTGAAAGGATGCACCTGAGTCAATCAACCATGCCTCATGATCTACAAGTGTACTTGAAGAAACCAAGTACACATCCCCACCTTCATCTGAGGTGGTTTTCGCCTCTGCAGAAGGAGCCTCATTAGATCCCTTTCCTTTTTTAGGAGCTTTATATTTACAGTCTCTATTAAGGTGGCCTTCCTTTCCGCATTTCCAGCACGCCACCTTTACAGGTTTTCCTGGATATTTAGATCTTCCTCTAGATTTAGATCTCCCATTCGATGAATTATTTTTGTTTCTGTTTTGGGACCATCCTCGTACAAACAAGGCATCACCATTCTATCTCTCCATATTTTTCCATCTCATCTCCTCTAACAGCAAGGATGAGAATATTTCATCAAATTGCAAGGCAGTTGCATTGCTACCTATTGCAATAACTAGACTATCTCACGAATCTGGTAGAGAATACAACAAATTGATGCACTTATCTTCATCTGAAATTTTAATATCAACAGATGCTAATTGACTTACCACAGTATTAAATGCACTCAAATTCTCTGTCACCGAGTCTCCATCTTTCATCCTCAGGTTATATAGCTTTTTCCGCAGGAACAGTTTATTCACCAGAGACTTAGATTGGTACAAAGTCCCTAACTTATCCCACAAAGATTTTGTCGTAGCTTCTCCTGATACATTCAACAATGTTGAATCTGAGACACACAATCGTATTGTGCTCTTTGCCTTGCAATCCAACTTCTTCCATTATTCATCAGACACTCTCGTTGGTTTAATACCCAGATCTACCGCGATCCATTGATCTTTATCCACCAACAGATCCTCCATCTTGAGTTTCCATAACTGAAAACTCTGACCATTAAATTTCTTGATCTCTATCTTTCCACTGCTCACCATCTTCTTTCACCACCATAATCGATCTCACATATCTCCCACTAAACAGGGTCTACCATAGGCTCGAGAGAAACCCCTTAGCAGCAAAGGCATCCCCTTGAAGCCAAAACTGCTCTGATACCAAATGTAGGTTTTAAACCCGTATAGAAATTACCTACATACGAATTCTAAAACATAGAAAATAAACAATGCAAGAGCATAACACATAAAACACATATACATAGAGATTTTCCCTTGGATCCCAAAACCGAGACTACCAGCTTGATTTTTCATTATGTTCCTTTCAATGTTACAATACATATTTATACATGCCGAAGCATCCAATACCATGAACTGAAAACCATCGCGTTCAAAAAACATGTGCAAAAATCATGCACAAAACCATAGGTGGGTCTGCCAAACCTAACATAGGGTCCAAAACCAAAATTTTCTGGGGCACTACCCTAGACCCCATAAAGTGGCATTATGGGTACACCTCAAACCCCCTGTAAACCCTACCCCTGCTACACAATTGGCGCAACAAAGGGGGGTGCTCCACCCCCCCTCTAACCCCCCAGTTAACTACGTGGGCTAGTCATGGAAAGAATATAGCACAACCCAACACTAGCTAGACAATTACCTCAAAGTCACATTCTTGAAACAACGTCATCCATTAGCATATCTTATCCCCCCAACACAGGCTTATTGACTAGATACTTCAAAGCGGAATGGTCTATGTACATATTGGAATGTCCGCCCAACAGATAGTGACTAAATTTCTAGAGCTTGTACACCATAGCCAACCCCTCGCACTCTGTCATTGAGTAGTTCTTCTCAGCCTTTGATAATTTTCTTCTTACAAATTCTATAGGGTCATCCATCTCTCCTTCGCCAGCATGAGTCAGCGCTGCTCCCAACGTAATACACGAGGTATTAACATGCACATGGAATTCCTTCTTCCAATCCGAGAAGACCAAGATCATCACGGTGACCATCTTTTCCTTCAAGACATCTAAACTATGCTGACATTCTTCATCCTAGCAAAATGTAGTGTCCTTCTTTAGAAACTTCTCCATGGGCGCGGTAATTTGAGCATAATCCTTAATGAACTTTCGATAGTACCCAGTATGGCCCAGTGTTGAACGCGGCTATTTAACACTCCTTGGGGCTTCCAAATTGATAATTACCATGATCTTGGTAGGGTCCACCATTAGTCCTTGCCTCAATACCACATAACCAAGAGAAATCCCAAAGGGGACACAAAACAAGAACTTCTTCAAGTTTAGTGTGATCTGATACCATCGGCACATATCCAACATTAAGTGAAGACTAGATAAATGGCACTTTACTAGCCCAAACATTGTTCAGTCATCAAAATATACCTCCAAGAATTTGTGAATAAACTCTTTGAACGTTGCAATGACTACGTGAGAGAATATTGTCGATGCATTCTTGAGTCCGAAGGGCATCACTGTGTACTTAAAACACCCCCATTTCATCGCTAAGGTTGTTTTACTCCTATCTTCTAGTGTTATCTTGATCTGATGGTATCTACAGAACCCATCAGTAAATGATTACACCTCCTGCCCTCCAACATTTTCCAGTACCTCATTAGTAAACAGTGTTGGGAAAGGATCATGGACGTAAGCATTGTTAAGCTTTCTTAAATCTACACAAATGCTTATCTCTCCCTTCTGCTTCTTTTCTTGTACTACCATCAGGCTTACCCAATCAGATTCCTCCACTGGTTCAACAATACGTGCTTCAAGCATCTTGTCCAATTCCAATCAGACCTTTTCCTTGTATTTGGGATTAAGGCGACATGGCCTCTGCTTAAAGGGCTTCGTGTCCAGTTTCAAAGTTATTTTCATCACTCCCAAATTGCCTATGATGACTTTCAACTCTGAAACTTTTGTAGAAAAAATATCCTGGTACTCGCGGAGTAACTCAACAACTTTATCCACTGTGGCATCATACCAATAATCTTCGATCTTTGCGAATTTAGGCTCTGCTTTAGTACCAATGTTTACCTACCTAGTATTCAAGGGCGCGGTGATATCTGAGTTCTCTATTTGCAAACCTTCAACCTCACGGTGGCATTCCACTTCTGGGATATTGATATTCCTTGGATCCTTGCCCTCCATTTCAGCAGTCATATTATAACATTCTAGCACATGGCGCAACTGGGTGCTCTAAGCTGGTTGAACCAATTCCAAAGGATCTTGTGGAATTCAGAAGATCACTGCCTTAACCTCCTGCAATGCTTCATTAATGCTTTCAAACCCGTCTTCAAGTTGAAAGCCCTCAAGAATCCTTCTCTTAATATATCCCACTCCGCAGTGCCATGGCGGAGCTCCGTTTCCAAATACCAATTCATAGGCATTATATCTAGGGTGTGAATGAATAAATGCACCCATTCTAGCTACGGCTCCATTCCATACACTTTAGTCCATTTTTCCAAATGATCACATGGATCATTCCTCCCATCATATTTCTCTGTTAATCGTACTTTAGGGTGACCAAGCCGCATGTTGCTCATCCTCCTTTAACTGCGCCATTCATCAAAGTTGTCTTTGTGTGTACCCCACCATCGAGTAGGCCTAACGCGTAGTGCCAAATCCAGTGCCTGAAAGTGATGATCCTCTAGGACTTCTCTTTCAAAAGCATCCAAAAACTTATCTGTGTCAATTAAACCATCGTAATAAGGTAAATTTCTTACCTCTGATGACACACAACACAATGACTTGGTCATCATGTTGTAGCGTAGTGTGGATACTTCGTGGAGCCTGTTTTGTCAATGTTCCAATGTTCATCTGAATTTGAGGTACAGGAACTTTCATAGTCCCATGCAATCTATGCATCGGCCATTGGATTTACCCAGTCTTGGTCTCATGCAATAATTTTGTAGATTTTATCCAAATCATCATCACTTTCCTCATAGTCACGGACAGTTCAGTATAGCGCGATCCTCCTGCAAGGTCCAATGGTACTACAATGCGGAGTGATTTTCTTTCAAACAAAATTGTACGCTTCTTCAAGTTGATTACCCCATTCATATCAATAGCCTATTCTATTCTAAGGAACACGGGGTATGGATTTTTGTCATCAACAATTTCTACTACTTCAAAATCAGCCAGTGCACACGCATCTTCTATATCTATGGTAACTCTCTACAATCATCCCATGGGGATAATATTCTGTTGGTTCACCATCCTTAGTTGAATAAGATACCATTGCAACACAAGTCTCCCCATTCTTTCCCAGGTCTATTTATGCAATACGTTTGCATTAGACCCCAAATCCAAAATAACTTGGTCCATCTCATAGTCTCCTACTTTTGTAGTAAGCCTCATCTCACACTTTGTTCTTGCCTTATGCTTACCAATATTTCTAACTACGTGGGGTCCATCAGGAGCATTATCCTTATTGGAAAACTTGTTTATAAACTCCTGTAGTCCTTTCACAGCCTTTCTATCGTGCAATAGCTTCATACAAGTTTCCAAGAAGATGGTAAGCACAGAGGGGTCAACCTCTGTAAGCGCGCTACTGTCTGGCAGTTTGTTTTGACTCCCTGAGGTAGAGGCTTTAATGAAGCTTTTCCTCGATTCCATGAATGTTTCCTTTGTACACTCCAGATTGAAACAAGTCTCCTTTTCTGGGGCCTTGTAGACCCATCCACCTTCTTCAGGTTGTTTTCCCTTATTGTCCTCAATCGTGATCCTGCCTCGTAGGATGATATTCACATTCGGTCCTCCACATGGGGCTCGTCCCTCATCATCTTCTTCTACATCTTGACCATCAGCATAGGGCATTTTTCAATTGTGTGGTTAAACTAAGTGTAGTATTGACATGACGGGCGTGTCTGATTCATACACTCCCGCGCATAGTGTCCTTATGTTATGCAATTGTAGCAAATGACCTACCCACAACCCCTACTAGGTCCTCCTCCTCCTCAACCTCACCCGCATCCTTGATATCCTCTATGATATCCCCTAGTGCCCTAATTTGGAGGTCGAGTTTCCTCTTTCATTCGATACATAGGCATCCTTTCCATCATTAATTCATAGCTTCGATAGTGGTGCTCATCGTGGCCCACCGATTTGCAGAACAATTGTTGTGGTGTCTGTACAAACTTTTGCAACAAATGACATTATCTGTGACATGTTTTCCAGCCACTTGATAAATAGTGCACCATAGCACGGGCCCCGCACTTGGTACGGTTGGAGCTTCCTGCCTCAAGAACATTACCCACCGCCCATGATGTAGTTCACGAAGATAGGGTAGTGATCTTTACCATGCCCCTAGTTTTTACCATTGAGACACCAAACTTCATCGTGCACCTGCAATCTCATCGATTTTTCTTTTTTCAAGCTCTACATTTCCATGCAAAGGTTTTGCAGCTTTGCGTGTATCTATTGAACCCCCAACGAAGTATCCTAAATAGGATTTTCTTGCAATCTCATCGCAATTTCCAGTGCTTCCTCCTGAATTTCTATCTTTTATTGTGATAAATCAATGCTTAAGTGGCGCAGGAGTATGGCTATAAACCAATCGCGGTGCTAACTATCTGTGAGATTCATATTAGCTTTGCGAATCCTACACTTCAGTGTTTGATCTAGCTCCCATGGCATTTCACTAGGCCTCATCATGATTTCCTTAAATCCAATTATTGATTGCGAGGTAGACTTAGGCTTACCAAATTCTTTGCTCAAAGTGGCCTGAGTATCTGCTAATGATGCCAACGGATTATCAATACAGTACTTAACATACCATTTCAGTGCACGATCCTACGAAGTGGTAACCAATTGCGCCATATTCATATTATCATCTATAATTTGTTTTTTTGTCCACACAGCCTTGACAACAAACCAAAATAGATCCAGATCCTCACTTCCTGAGCCCTTGAAAACTGCCAACTTCATTGTATTCAACATGTTGACCAGCGGTGGCAGTGGTGGCGGTGTTTCTCCCTGATCGTCACTCACAGGAGGTTCAATAAATGGGCTATATTCAGGGTTTATTCTTCCCCTATTCCTAAAGAGCTTTCCACTTCACGTAGCTCCAAACATCAATGGAGTGGCATAACCTGTTTTTCACACAACAACATCTTAATCCAAGTGTTCAAAGATCTTATATATTTACCTCATGGTCTCTTGAAGAAACGTTGCTCTGCTTCATTGTAACTGACTGAGGTGTCGACCGTAAACTCTGTAACAGAAACTCCTATAACCCAATCAATCCAATGCTCAATAGCTCGCATGATCTTATCTTCAGAAGCTTCCAACCTTTGCACTAATTCTGGAGTCCACACTATTGGACCGTCAAGCTACCACCTCCCTTGTGTTGATCTAAAGATTATCTGAGGTTGTCATTGATTCAACCCAAGTAAAACAAGGGGCTAGCCTGATCTTGCAAGGGAATTTTGACTTAACAACGTACTCTATTTTGAGTCAAGGATCTTCTATATATATTCTACGCATCGAGATATTTCCGTTGATATATGGTACGCCAAGTAATTCTTCATGGTTTGAGAGATATACATGTTTGGAGTTAGCAACCCCAATTAGTGGGCTAAAACCCTATGGGGTTGTGGCACGACACTCATAATTGGTTTTGGTAATTTAATAGTCAATATTTAATAATTTTTTAAGCTCCTAAAATCCCTCCAACATTCTCTAAAGAAACCCATCTCAACTCTATAAAAAGAAATCTCATATATCCTCCAAATGTAGTGATCGTGGAATTTTCGCTATAACTTCGGGTGATTAAGATTGCCGATCGCCGATTTACGTCATCCATCGCATCGCCGATATCGCAATTGCTTCCTTGCAGTTTTATTTATGGCCGATATCTCGGATCCGATATGTTATTAAAATCCCTTCATAAAAAGTTATCGGGTCCGCTCTTCATCGCATATCGGCATTGCAAAAATACATTATGTTACATCGGGTACCCAAAGTTTGCCGATTGCTGATTAGCTACGTCATCCATCGCATCGCCGATAGTGCAATCATTTCATCACATTTATTATGCTCACATCACTTCTCTGAATCTACAATGTGCATTTTGCGATGTGGGAAGCACGATGCAATCAATTCTTTGATCTCTGATATAATATTTCTTTAATGATGCGATCGCTTCATTTCATTGCACATGTTCTTATCGGCAATTTGCCATTGCAATCTCCGATGCAATAACTTCCAATGCATGTCTTTGCGCCATTAACATTTAATCGATATATCGCATGGCAACAAAAGTGAAGTCTTGCAAATTAAAATTCAAGCATGGTGAAGAAACATGTTGTGTGGATCATCCGATGAGGCGATGTGTTAAAGCAAGCTTGGGTAACCACTATGGGAAAAAGGCAACTGATGACGAATTTGCAGGATACAAAAATCATTTCAATTTTTCATACATTTTCGTTTTAAATATATAATTCCATAATTAAAAATGGAATTCAAGACCTCTATCTTCATATTTAAATTTTATTGTCTTGGATTTGGTCTTGATTCCGGACAATTTATCAAATCATGGAATTTATATGAAACTTATAATATTTTGAGGAATAGTCATTACTGCAAATTCTCATTCTCATTTCAGATGCATTTGTTTTAATTTCAATTCCCCTGAACACTAAGCATTCTATTTTGACATTTTACTGCTTGATTTATTTAATAAAATAAATAATGATTTTGGATTATAGGATTTTGGTTAGTGTGACTTCTTCGTGTTTTTAATGTTAATTAAAATAAGAAGTCAGTTAATTTGGAGAAATTGACACCTTTCAGGTAAGATCAAAAGCAATTATCCAATGGTAAGATTCATGTGCCCACTTTCATTAATTCCCATTTCATCACTCTAGTTCAATTTTTGTTTTTATTATGCTGATCTTATAACTCTGTTTTGCAGCTCTTCACAAAATTTTTGATCTCTGCCGAATCATATTTTTAAAGTCATACTTCTTCTCCGCTTTATTTAATAAGCAGCGATAATCTTCATCGAAAACAGCTACACAGGATTTCTGAACCTTTAATATGTTTCTTTAAGCATTCCTTTTTAAAAATGATTAAGATAATGCTTGAAAAAGAAGATTCATATCAACAGAAAGTATTCATTGTGGCTGAATTTTACGATCACTATTATCTAAAAGCCTAAAGCATTCACAACTCTGCAAGGTATGTTTTTCTAAATCTCAACATAAGGAGGAATGATTACATGCTTATTTTCTTTTTCTTCATATTGTTGAGGCATTGGTATAAACATTCTTGTTTGAGTTTATCTTGCGAAACATGGATTTTCCTTTCCATTTTTAGAGATTTCTTTGTTTTTATTTTTATTTTTTTTCACTGATTTCTTTTCTCACTTTAGCATAAGAATTCTTTTCTTTTTGTTTTCAGTTTTGATTTTGGTGACTTTGCCGTGATTTATATGGAAGGTCTTCTTGTTGCCTAACTATGGTCAGCATTCATGGAGAAAAAATTGTTAATAGTCACCTATTAGCTTTTCTTAAATCTCTTAATGAAGTTTGATTTTCTTATTATAGAGGTAGACATACTTAAGGAAGAGATTATCAGTCAAGAAGTTGGCAAAGTATCATAAAATCTAAAAAAAAAATCTTTTTCATCAAATTGTAATCATTTTGAGATTTCAAAATTTTATTAGAATCTTTCAAAGTTCTATTATCAGTCAAGAAAATTTATTTTTAACCAAGTAAAGACACTTTACAGCAAAACACGTTTAACTTTGAAATTGTCATTCTTAACTCTTAAGGAGTCAATGATTCTCCCTGTCCCAAAAAAATCTTATTGTTCTAGAGTATAATCCAGAAATATATTTAAACTTAAAAGATAAGAGGCCTCATCATGAGCTTGCTTACCATGTTCATAGGGAAATAGCTTAACTGACATTACCAATACTGCATTCCAAAACAGGGTAATGGCTTGAAATCTCAAGACAAGGAGTCTCATCACGAGCTAGCTTGTTCAATTAGACTACTACCAGTGAATGGCATTGTCAACTATCTGGCCACCAAACCAGGACAATGGCTTTTAAGAGAAATAAAAAAAAATAAAAATGCAAAGAAAATAAACATATATAAATGGATTTATCTCTAGATCAATAATTCTTAAACAGATGGGATTCTGAATCATTTATGATTAAAAGGTAACCCTGTCGAGACTATAGATGTTTGCTGGCAGCAGCGGCTCTACCTATGACAAAGGAGTATATTTTAAAAAGCTAAGCTGTAAAGCGACCCTGCTTTATCTCTACAACTAATTAAGCACTGATGTAGAGTTTTGAAATATTTTAATTTATGAGGAATTTAAAAAAAAAAAAAATTACAGTTAGATGATTCTGGTTTTATTCAGACTAATAAACTTAGTCAAGCATTTCAAGCATAATTTTCTCTTCTTTAATTATTTTTGTTTTAATTTTAGGAAAATCTCATTCATAACAGAGATAACTGGTTCTTCTCCCGCGTGTCGCCATTGTTGTGGTAAAAACGCAACCCCCCATTATTGATGTGTTTACTTCAATTAATGGGGACCCTTTCTATAAAAAATGGGCTAAACACCCTTTTGGATTTTTATTTTAGTTGATTGCCCTACACTTTTGTTAATTTTTTAGTTTTCTTTGGATTCTTGTTTTGATTGTTTTCTTAGAATCGATTTTTTACAAGCTTCCCAT
>APFE031303874.1:16430-32628 GCA_000404065.3 Pinus taeda | reverse complement strand
CACTCATTGAAGATCAATTATCTTAATCATAAGAAGTTGTGGAAGTAGCATATATGAATCAGAGTTTGGAAATGAAAAGTTTTATTAATGTGATAATACTGATTCACCCCCCCCTCTCAGTATTATTTCCAACAAAAAAGGAGTTCTTCTTACCAGAGGAACAGTTTTCAGACAATAAGAAGGGGTCCGGAGAACTAGCCTACAACCATTTTGGAGTGAAGTCAACCTTTAAATTATGAAATATATTACCTGTGAGGGGTGGTTCAGCATCGCATATGGATATCATTTACGTTTGCTAACTAAACTCAGGCACAAAATGGATTTGCCCACAGAACAAAAGTTGAGCATCCCCTACTTCCTCCTACAATCCTTGATTGAGTGTGCCACAAAACTGAGGGAGGGGACACTAGACCAGCTCACCCATCATGGGCTTATTAAGCTCCTCGTAGAAGATGCACTTCATACCTACATTGTCCCTCTGTCCTCGGAATTTTTTCGAAATATGTCTAAGGATGATGACATCCAAATTTTGGCCGAGGAGCTCACTTCCTCCAGTAGCGAGGAGAAGGAGTGCACTGAGGCAGAAAAGAAAGCTAAGGGTCACGAAACCCTGAGCAAACCACCAAAGAAAGGACAGAAAGAGACATGAGAGAAAGGCCAAGCTGTTGAGGCCAAAAAACGGGGTGGTAAAATGACACAAACACCCAGGGAGAAAAGGTTGTAGAGCAGGGCAGAAAGGACTGAAAAAGTCCAAGCAAGTGAAGGCACACCTAAGGCAGCCACAACCAAGCTAAAGGAAAAAGAAACCCCACCCAAGCAGGCCAAAACAGTGCCAACTGGTTCTACAGGAAGCCAGAAGGCCATTTCTACAGGAAGCCAGAAGGGCATTTCTACAGGAAGTCCAAAAACTGCTTCTACAGGAAGCCAGAAACGAGTCAGTACAGGACTTTCTACAAGATGTCTGAAGAAAGGGCAAGGGAAGGAAGAATCTCCTGAGATTCTATCTAGGGAGGCGACAGTTGTGCTGGCCGCCCTCAGATCCTCTCCAAAGCAGAAAGAAAAACGGAAGAGGGAGCCTTCCATGTATTTTAAGGCGAGAAGAAGCACAAGGATCAAAACTGGTAGACCAAAGGACAAACAGTCCAAAGAACCAATTATAGTTGAAGACACCCCATCCAAATAAAAGAGATCCATAACATATTAGCGGGGAAGCCCAAAGACATCAACATGGAAGGAAAGGATGCAGAAATGGAACTCGGAGGCCTCTCTACAGGATGCCAAGGCTACTCTACAGGAAACATTGGCTAGGCTGAAAGAGACTGAAAAGATGGAAGAAAAAGCAGTCGAGTCATCACAGGAGGAAGAGGAGACCGATACCATTATGAAACCAGGCCCCCAGCCCAGCCTGGGCTCTCATTATAACTTCTTAGATGCTGGGAAAATCATTCCTCAAAAATTCACAATGCCACTTTTCCTAGCACTAAAGGAAGAAAGAGTACGGACCCACACTTGGATGAAGATTGCTAAATCCAAGGGGGTGGCAGATATAGGCCCGCTCAAGGAGACCCAAAGAGAGTTGGCAAGGGTATGGCATGTGGAGAGCTCCCAACAGGCCAAGCTACGAGAAGAAAATGAGCTGCTTAGACAGCAGCTACAGCTACAAGGACAGTGGAAAGAAGAGGCCACAACAGCCAAAGACACCACAGAAGAGCCTCGGGGAAAAGAAGGAATACAAGCTGAACTTGAGCCACTAAGCCGGCAACTACAGGAAAGGGAATCACAAAACAACAGATACAAGAGAAGGAGGCCCAACTGGCTTACATGGCCAGTTGGGCAATGGAAACTCTGCAATGTAGGCAGTCGGCCAAATCCTACGGCCTATACCTCAGGGATCAGTGACTGCAATTTCAAATCAACACGTTGGCACAGAGGGGTATCACTCAAATCCAAAACCCCCAACAATTCACGGCCTTATGTAACAATAGTTTGTCAGAAGACAAGGCCAAGCTATCAAAGTTCTACCTTCATAATTTGGCCCTTCCCAACATGACCTCGTGGGACCCCAACACAGCAGTAGGGTACATGCAGCTTATGGAAATGACCTCATGGCTAAACCATGAAGAAAAGAGAGCGGCAAAGGTCAGAAATGTCATGGACCAAGAACTACAGGAACCACTGCAGATTAGAGCAGAGCCAGGGACCCCTCAACATTGATATCCGCCCGCCAGCACCTAGCAACTGACTCTTACACCCTGTTAGAGTACATGGATCGGCAGGCTCATGCCATAGCACACTTTGAGGATATGGAGCGACTATTGGGGAACTGTGTTCATGCTTGCACCCGTAGGTGGAACACATTGTCCCACAACCTCAAAATTAGGGAATACCACAATCAAACTAGAATGAGGGAGGCCTTGGCACGAGTGCCTCTCTACAAAAAGTCTATGCAAAATCTTCAGGCCAGCTGGATAGGCCTCAAGTTAAGTCCACATTTTCTTTTCGGGTTGTTAGAAGGAGGCACATAAGAAGAAGAGCATAAGCAGTGGGAAGATATGGAAAGGAAGGTCGGATTCCATGACAGTGAAGAGGATACTAGAGCAGAAGCCTGGGATGTGAGGGAGGCGATCAAAGAAATTAAGGACGAGGAGCTGGACTAGTTGCTCAGAGGATGAGCAACCCATTTAGCAGGGGTTGATGATGAGCCCCAAATTGGGTAACTTATTGGGCTTATTTTGCCTAATTATCCTTGTTCGTTCAATCCTCCATTTTTCATAGATTGTGCATTATTTTTTAGTATGTTTATGTTATTTGTACGAATAATGGTGGTCACTCTTCCTAGGTGGCTAATACGTGCCTATTTTAGTTTTTTTGGACACATGTTGGAGCAAAACCGAGCAATCATGGGCTAGGTGACAACCAAGCTTGAGGTGAGGATTCGTAGGTGGGTTGTCTTTGACTAAATAGCCCTTCCTCGGGATCTCCACCCTATACTCCAAGCTCACAGGCCACCAAAACGGATCTTGAAGGCAGTCAAGCAAATTTTGGAAAAGGGACTGTCTACTAACAGTTGGGACAGCCGAGTCCCTTAGATTTAGGAGGCCTGCTAGGGCCCTCATGGTGTATAAATGAGAAGGCCTCAGCCTTCGTAAGGGACTTTTGAAACCATTACATTTTTTGCACTACAGTGCTGTCACTTTCAGCTTGTTTTCTTGTAACCATTTTGGCATAACTTTTCATTGATGACTATTTTTTGATAATGATAAGCAGTCCTATTTTATATTAACTCTGAGTTCTCTATAGGAGTCGTAGCTCTCAGGGTTGGGCCCAACTTGAGAGCCTAGGGCCTTCTTTATGTACTATTAACTTTCCTTTATGAATCGTTGTTTTTCCTTTTATGCATTTGCAAACATATTTCTGTTAGGCAGATTAAATTGTGTTGATTAACTAGCTCACTGTTTATGGTTAGAAATTCTTCAGATATTTAGAATAGGTTGGTAGGATAATAATAGGGAAAAAGCTCCAGAAAAAGGGTGAACAAACACTTTTGGTTTCACCTATTCCTCATTGGATTAGGGGCTGGAATTGAAGTAACCTTGTTGTCCCAAACAAAAACACTAATTTTGCTTTGCCATGCAATCATTAGTGTAATGTTTTCATTTGCAGAAGTTGGTTACATGTTCAGATCTCTGAAATGTTTCATTGCATAGTTGATATATATGGTTCTCTTTCAAATAAAGTTGTTGTTCATTCACTTTATTGTTAGCTAGATTAGATAAACTAAGACTTTGATTACTTGCAAGTCTTTATTGGTTCAGTTGAAAGTACACGGTGCAGAGCATCTCTACCACTTTTTCATCCACCCAAGCTTCATCAGAGCCATCTGTTCCATCTCCTAACTGGGTTCCTCATCTAAAATTTGTCCTCTTGCCCACGTAACCCTACCTTTTTGTGCAACCATTGTTTCAACCTTCTTTGAGCTAATTCAAGCATCTATACCTTCTCACCACTCCATCCACTAGTCCCTAGGCCACTTCAGACACCTATCCTACCTCCTTATCCATTCCTTCATCTTCCCTCACTCATCCATCCTCAAAAACCCCATTTCTAAACATCCTGTAGAAATTTCTAAACATCTTGTAGAAATTCCTGAACATGTTGTAGAACCCCTGCAGACTTCCTGTAGAAGCTCACAAATGAGGTTTCTTGGTAGCCAAACTTTGTGAAACTCTCTGGAAGGGTGTTAGGGACTCCTTAGACACTCTCTGAACCTTCCCAACCTCTTCCAAGCATTTCTCCTCATTGATCCACCCCTGCACAGTCAAGAACAGTGAAAGCATATGCATGATGAAACTGATGACTTAATAAAAAATACAAAAATATGTTTTATTCAGATAGAGGTAGTCTAGACACATGTATTTTACCTTCATAGAAGTAATGGCATCTCTTTCAGTAGTTTGCATTCTATTATTTGCGTCAGTAGGACTAGCTGGTAGAATTAGGTTTTGCTAGGGTTTGTGCTTCCTTCTGTTTTTCAATCCCTTTTCGCAAATAGATTAGCTTCCTTCGAGACTAGCTTTCATTCATGAGTTAACAAGCTTCTTCTCAAGCTCATAGAAGTTGGCTTGAGCCCCTAGAAGACTTGAGCCAGCTGACCAAGTTACAGCTGCGGCAAGAGCTAGTACTTGTGCATACAGCACCGTCGTTTCCAAGTTTGTTATGAACTACCGAGTTGATAAAAGTAAAGAAGGGAGTCCGAGGAGTTGCAACATTATTGCTACAATACTGGAGCCCACCAGTAAATTTTTTTTTTACTTAATGTTAATATTTGCATTAAACCTAGCGAGCATGAAAAGGATTACTTGTTATTGATGTTAATTCTCAGGTCTTATTATTTCAATTGGAAACGTGGACGGTAACGTATTCTCCTTTTAGGTTATCGGAAAGGATCTCTTTGTGGCTAGTGGATAGGACGGGGGTTTACTGTTGGCACTGCCAACCCTTAACACTTGGCTCTGGAATTAAATTCCGTCGGCTCTGTCACGTGAAAGGGTGTGGTTCGGGTATGCCTGGATTTCATGCCCTCGATCTCACCACCGTCATTGATGGCTCAGATGATTCGCTGCCCATCCAAGCGTTGTGCTGTAACAAATGGCTTCTCCTTGGTTTATTTGGTGGCGCGAGGTAACCAAAACAATTGTCCCAGTATTCTCTAACAGTCCCGACTTGCCTGCTACGAACCCGTCCAGACTCCTTTGCTCTATGTGGATGCTGCGATTCCTTCATCCTGTCGAGCACCAACCTAGAATCTACCTTGGTTATACAGCTTGGTCTTCTGGTAAGTGTTGTGCCATGCAGTAAATTTTCTGGAATGGTTCGTTTCCTTATCTTGCCTGTTACAGGGTTTCGATTCAATTATTTCTCTAATCATCTAATGGGTTTTATTCTTGGTTTGTTCCATGGTCGAGAATGGTGCTGTCAACCTCCTACATCTGCTCATTAGGTCTAATTAATGCTATTTGGCCTCTTGAGTTCTCTCGACCCCTAATTCGCCTAACAGGTATCTTCCTATCAGCAGCACTCTCGTTATGGTCAATTGCAAGCTTGGTTTCTAGTATTCATTCCTCGAATGGTAACCAGAGGGGTTCATTTTTTTTATTTCTTTGGAAAATTCCAAGTGGCCCATGACCTTACATCCACTCTACATTTGTTTGACACAGAGAGATGGCGAATTCTTACGCCATACTAGAATGTCCTGCACCCTTCCATCTTTAAGGAAACTTGTCCTTGGCATAGCTATGCCGAACCGAGGCCATGGATATTTCGGTGTTTATAAGCATTGACATGCCTTTAGGAATTATGTAATTAATTTCTATTTGTGGACATAGAACAGGGTAAAACCCTGGTGGATACCTCTTGTTTGGTTACAGTTTGTTAATATAGTGCTTGGTTGTTGTTTACTTCCATTTGTCGAGTTAAGTTATAGCCTTCGCGGCCATTCTGTATGCTATTTCCAAATGTATTGGCTTAACCTTGGCTATGTGGTGCATCATCTATTATAATGTTTTTTTTCAGCGATATTCTCTAGGGTTTGGAATTATGGCGGTTTATCTGTGGATATCTCATTGTAATTTTTTGTTAATTCATAGTTTTGTACATTGAAGCACCATTGTAATATTTTCACCTGTTAGATTTATTTCCCTTGTCGGATGTCTGTAAAAGCTACCCCCCCCCCCCCCCCCCCCCCCCCCCCCCCCGGCGATGGGAGCAAGATGTCTGTTTGGCTAACCTATGATGCATGAGGGCGTTCACCTTCGAAACTAGCCCTAGCATTCGGCTGGCCTACCATGTGAATAGTTTTACGATTTTCGTATTATATTTTTTTTCTAAACCTAATACCACTACACAGAGATCTAGTTAATGCTCACTGTACCAACAGCATGAATGTCTATCGTCGTATGGTTGATAAAATGCAAGTTCATTCTTCTGTTATTTATTTAGATGGATATATCTTTGCTTTGCTTTCAATTATAGTTGTGGATATTTGTGAATGGAAAAGAAGACAAGGGTTCTGTATTTTTTTTTTAAAGGATAATAGAAACCCTTACAAATACTCTCTCTCTGCCACTTTAATTGTTTTCCACAGACTCTTGTAGATAGTTGTCCTCCCAGCCACACATTAAGCCCCTATAATCTATTCCTTAAAGCTTACTATGTTCTCATGCATCTAAATGTGATTAGGAGGTAGTCTTTAAAACATCCAACAACTGCCTACTATGTAAGTTTTCTTTTTGCCCATTTTCAGGGTCAGCCTCTTGCCTTTCAAATTCTGCAGTAAGTTCTTGAATGTCCCACCTTATATTGATGTATATTTTACTTTCAGATTCTGTTGTAATTTCTTGAATGTCCCACCTTATACTGATGTATATTTTATTGTCAGACACTGCAGACTTTGCCCACAATTATCACTTAATTTCATTTAAAAAAAAGTAAATCTTTGCACATCCACTAACTCGTGCCATAGCAAGAATAACTTCTAAAGGAAGAGAACTATATCACCCTAGGGTTATTGTAAGAAGAAACCCTCCAAACCCTCCTACAATACAAATGTATTTCAAAACAAAAATTTACTAGCTATTCTGTTCCAAGGGATTCTTTTACATACCTGGAATTGTTGGCTGTTAGGATCTTTCTGATAGTCACCCAAACCTAGGTCTGTTTCAATTCAACCGCCCGACCATGAGATTCGTCTTTCGAGACTAGAATCTCCCCCCTTGCTTCTTGCTAGACCACGGTCTTCCGCAAGTTGCTCATACAGCGAACAGGGCTATCTGGTCATCACCAGACTTAGCCACTTTTCCTTCCTTATTGGATTCTTTTCTTTTTCTCTGCCTGTCGCTACCACGTAGATTTTTCCTCCTTCCCCCCTCCTTTTCTCTGGAAACTTTTTCAGTTAGGGGACGTAGTTAGTGTTGCTTGCAAAACAAGCGTCTTTCCACCTCAAGAGGACAACCTCCTCCCTAAAAATTACCTCCTTTAAGGAAACACACCACCTCTCATAATGAAAACAGATTATATTTAAACACCTCTCATAATGAAAATAGATTATATTTAAATTTTAAATAGATAATAATAATAGGTTCAGTTTATTTTTACTGGAGTAAATCAAATATTTATATTTTATCCGAGGCATTACAATTTTTAAAATAATTTACTTAGTTTAAAAGTACTATTATTATATTATACAATTATTTAATGAGACTAATACTTTAATATTATTTTTGTAATAATCTCTATTCTCGTATTAAAACTCTCTTAACTTAATATTGATATGAGAATAGGTCAGACTTAAATCCATCAAATATTAGTTTCTTACAACTTTTTATTTTTTTATTTTTTTCTTTCTATCTATCTATTGTATTAATCTTTATAGTTGGTTATGAATGTAGATATTTTCCTGAACTATTCTATACTAGTCTAATTCATAATTCATATTTGTTAAGAATGGTTTCCAACTACTTGTTTCTCGAGGCTAATTATTAAATTGGAAATATATATAATTTAAGTTTTCAGGTTTTGGCTTAGTAATTTGGAATTTAGATCATATTATTTTTATTATATGAGTTAAATTAATTTATAGGAACAAATTTTATGTTTATATGTTTATTTGGATTATTTGTTTGCTTATTTATTTTATTTATAAACCAGTAATTTTACGAAATTATTACAATAATCTTTTACATCTGGGTTGAGTAATAGAGGTGCATTGTATTAGTTAGTTTCTTGTGTTTATTCGTGATGTTAATTATTACAATAGGTACATTCTGATCTATATTCCAGGTTTTCATTTTAACAACTATTTATCTTTTATTTCTCACTTTTAATTTTGATTTATAATTATATATATAAATTAAAATTAAATTTATTTTAGTTATTCCTTGGAATAATTATATTTGCATTCTTTTAAGTTTTTACATTCATATTTTAGATTTCTATTCATTGTATCATATTATTTTATACATATTTTTAATATACACTATTATTATAAATTTATATATTATTTTATTTTACTGACATTTTAGTTATACATTTAGTAATTTAATTTTGTTGTCTAATAGAGCCTTGAGGAAAAGCCCATTAAACCACTAAAACTATGAAAAAATGAAAAATCTCTACTTATGGTGGTCTCTCCCTTGTTGACTATGGTATATCAAGCCCGCATCAATAAAACATAAATTATTTTGAGAAATAAACCTATTATAAAACTATATTGAAATATTCTTTTATAATAAGCTAATAATATTTTTCGTTATTGTCTCGAGAGATGCTCTACAACCTAGTATATGAGGGAGATGTTTTCACATACGTTACATTAAAAAATATATTAAAAATTCTCAAGTAGATGTTGTCAGGTAACGTAACGTTACGTTAAGAAAATATTAAAAAAAAATGTATGTCATATATTGTATATGTTGAAGATATGTGTAACATTACTATATATGTTTCGGCTAATATATATTGTATATGCTGAAGATATAAGATAAGAAATTTTTTATTTTTTTTAATTAAAATAAAAAAATGGTTATAACTTTGAAAACGATATATATACAATTTAAAAAGAGAATAAAAAAGAAAATTAGGTAAAGGAAGGAGATGATTAAATTGGGCATATCATGTAATAATAATGAGGTAAATTTCGTGGTTTTTAGGTTTTTTATTGTGTGATTTATGTAATAATAATAGCCTGGTAAACATATATCATGTAAAATTTAATAATATTACATTTGAATCAATATTTCTCCCGCCACTATTTATTAGGTGGGGTGGTTATAAATATTCTATAGAATGTAATATTGTAATATTATATTTTATGTAATCAATATATTTGTAACAATTAATATAGATGTGTTCCATCAATAAGTTTAATTAATAAGCGTATACAAACTTAATATTTACAATATGACAAGAGTTTTAATCATGAATATTTACCATCGATATTATTAACTTCTAAGTAGACTCTTTTACAATACCATGGGCCAATACCCACAAGACGAAGATAGAGAGGGAGAGGAGGGAAGAAAATTATATTACCATTTGCTACTACCATGGTTCATCAATACAATGGGTCATATAGACTTTGGATTATTATGTTATGGATCTAGGGTTTTAATTGTTACAATACCATGGGCCAATACCATGGCTTATGAATACCACATGCCCAAAAATAATAACTTATTTCAAAATAAAAATATTTTACAAATATTTATTTTAATTTAATTTATAACATTTTTAATTAAGTAAGAGAAAATTTATATTATTTGAGTATATCTCCCTCCATCCTCACAACTAAACAATATTTTCATAGAGATTAAATGAGTTTTAATAATTAAAAGTGGAATGCTTTTATATTACATATGTGATTTATATATAATATAAATAATATTATAAAGAACTAGGATAGATGCATCTTAACCAAGGATCCAAGCCATGAGAAAGAAAAGTGATTAACAATGATATTTTTTAATCTTTTCATTATTTTATTTTGTTTAACATGATTGATCCAAAATATAGGTTTAATATTTTACAACCAATTATGTTTTTTATTGATCATGATAATACATGTGTCTAGGCTTTTTGAACGAACGAGTGTGGTTCATAGTTAGCACAAGTTGAAGAATCACATCATGGCTACATATTAAATAGGGAGGTTTAACTAAAAAACAACTATATTAGATCACATTGGACAAACAACTATAGTTGACTAGGAAACGACTAGATTTGACCGTTCAAATTCTTTGATTATAATAATATTATTATGCTAAAACAAATATTATTATAATACCTATCATGTGTTATCTTAAGTAAAAGGTTAACCAGATTTGAGATAACAATACTACATCTATGGAATATTTACAATAATATTGATTTAATTACATATTATGTAATTAGGGAAATAACTTGTAATTGAAGGATTTATATTACAACCAAAATACTTAAATTTATTATTATTATAATGTATAGTTTAATTATTACTAAGGCTTTTGTTACTAATTAATATAATTTAAAGTGAACATTTAATGGGGATTATTTTAATAATCTAGGATATTGAAATGTAGGATTTATTAACTTAAAATAACATTATAATTGTTATATTATTATACTAGATATTTATATTGTCATGAAAAGGGAATCTTTATACTAATATTTAACATATATTATTAGTAATATTAACTATAGTAATATTAGTTATTATTATATTCTTGTTTTTTTTTTCTCGCTAAAAGACTAATCTATTATTTATAGTAATAGTCAAAACATTACAATCATGGAGTTTCTTCACCTGAGGCCAAGCCTTGGCATTCTGGACTGAGAAGGGTCCTCAAAAGAGAAGCCCTCGCAGGGGCACCATACTTGAACAAAACATCCCACACCTGAACAAAAACATCCCATGCAGGGGTTCTGTGTCTCTCAAAAAGGAGCAACCAGTGCAAACTAGATAACCCTCGCAGGGGCAGCAAAATACCAACAGCATTATCCCATGCAGGGACATCAAAAAACATGACCAGAAAAAACATTGGGACTACATGACATAAACCGAAAGCCGAAGCAAAACCTGAGAGTTGCTGGAGTGGGTGATGCTCAGCGGAGGGCTAGCTACTCCTCCGGCTTCTCTTCGACCACCGGGCACCATCCGAATCTTTCGAAATCCTCTGCAGCAGGGTGGGGATCCAGGTTGACGTCGTCCCCCTTGGATGTTGACACTTCCTGAGGCTGGGGAAGGTTGGGGGCCTGTTCTGCAACCAACCCTGGCATTGCTGTGACAAATTCTGAACCCTCGTCCTGGTGCATCCCTTTGCCGCGGAGCTCTTCACTTTCAGATGGCGCTTCCTCCAGGAAAAGTACCAACACATGGGCATTGATATGGGGTCTGTCCATTGAGATGCTGAAGGTAAAAATGGCCGAACCAAAGGCCAGCGAAGGAGCTGAAGGGTCCGGGCTGCTAGAGTCCACGAATTGGCTGGCTTGGATCGGAGTAGCTTCAGAAATGCGATGGCAGCGGCATTGACAGCAATGGGAGTGAGGTTCATTAGCTGGAGGCTGAGAGGACCCTCCACGAACAGAACCTCGACGACTAAGCAAGTGTTTTCAAGGCCTGACCATTTTTGTAGAAGAGCCAAGGGTAAGGAGCAGTGCGAGAAAGGGAGGCGGAATTGTTGCAGAGGCGAGAGGGTGACACATGAAAGACTCCAAATCGCAACCCCTTTGCCCTTCAGACTTGCATACAGCAAACAGAGGGATGGCAGGAAGAATCTCCCGAAGAGCTGAAGACGAGGCGGGAGCCGGAACAACAAAGACCAAGTGCTGAGCATGAACCAGCTTAAGCCGAGCCCCCCCATAACTTGCTTTAAACACTGCATCGTGACATCGATCCTCGACTTCCATAACTGCTCGTTACAGTCAAGCCAGCCACTTGAACTCAGCATTGAATGAGAACCTGAGTTGATTGCTGCCATTTATTCCTTGGCGGCGATCGGGCATTGAATGGCAACCTTACACCTGAGGCAGCACATGACCAGCATGTGGCTCCTCGTTACCTTCCGACGTGTCACCCGCATCCGGGACAACTGCATCTCCTTGGATCAGGCTTTCGCTTTCCTAGACCTGGAGATTGTTTGGAATGATCTTCGTGTAGCCTGATAGGAGGATTTGTTCATTTTCTACCCCTATGATGGCCACGAGGTTAGCTACCTTGTTGCCTTCTCTTCTTATGTGATTGAAAGAGATGGCCCTGTTCTTGCACAACTCTTGTTCAATGGCCTTCAGCCTTGCTTTGAGCCTCCAATTGGATGTGACTTTCCTTGCTTGTGAGCCATTCTGAATTCGTGTAGCCATGTTTATAAGTATTTCGGAGTCGCCTTATACTATCAGGGGTTGAAGGTTGAGCTTCCCCGCGAGAAGGAGTCCTTCCCAGAGCCCCTCTAACTCTGCTGAGTTGTTGGTGTCCCAACCAATGTTTCCAAAGTATACCTGCAAAGGAATGCCATCATGATTTCTTAGAATGCCTCCAAAGCCAGCCACGCACAGATTGCCTTTGGAAGCCCCATTAAAGTTGAGCTTGTATGAGTGTTTATAGGGGGCAATCCATAGGCTTTTGTTCTTGTTGCTGCTTTTAGAGGGACTATTCTTAGGAAGATCTTGAGGTAGATGCAGTTGCCAGTTGTCAAGAATGCTTTTCTCATTGTCTGTAGAGGGGAGATCCTCCTTTGTCCAGGGTCGTAACATCATCGTTTCCTTTAGATTCCCACATAACCTGTTCCATATGTCTTCATTGAGAGAGCGCTGGTTTTTGAATATACGTTTGTTCCTTTCCTTCCAAATGCTCCATAGGACAGTCCCCAGTATAATGTTCCATAGATAATTGAGTAGCTCGCTTTTATAAGGGTTCTGTGGCCAATGTCTTATAGAGTTGATGATGTCATTCTCCATTCTGCATCGTTTTTGGCATCTGAAGCTCACCTTTTCCCATAGCTGATTGGCTAGTGGGCAAGTGTCCAGGAGGTGTTGGAGAGTTTCTTCACTTTGATTACAGTTGTGACAGATAGAGGGACCATGAAAGTTTCTTCTCCTTAGCTTATCCCATGTGAGGATTCTTCGGTGTCCTACTAGCTAAAGGAAGTGGGAGATTTTGGGCCAAGGTCCAAGACCCCAAATTTTACTCCAAATTGGATCTGAAGGCGTGGTGATGTTGCAAACCATTTTGTAAGCCTCGGAAGTGGTGAAGGATCCTTTGGGTTGGTATCCCCATCTAAGGATGTCATTGCCTTCATCAAGCCTAATGCTTCTTCTTCTTAACTCCTTCTCCAGCTCCTCAGTCTCCCGGGGATTTGTGTTGCTGAGTATTTGATTACTCTGTCTCCATTTCCTGAATCCATGCTCCGTCTCTTGCATCCAAAATTGTCAAATTTTTTCCTGCTGCTGCTCCTGCCTGATGGGTATCACAAAAGGATGAAGAACACTAGTAAGCTTAGGCATCTGGTTCCATGCATCTGTCCAAAATCTTGTTGTATGACGATTTCTAACATCCCAGAAGCTGTGTTGTTGAATTAATTGAAAGTGTTGTTTGGCCGCATTCCAGATTAGTGACCCCTTGGCGGTGGGAGTGATTCTGATGAGCTCTTCCTGAGGTCTGTTGTTGGCGTATTTGGCTGTCTAGATTTTGACCCAGGGTTTTTCTGGATTGGTAACCCATTGCCACCAAATTTTGGTGTTCATAATAGAATTGCTATGCTTTGGGTCCCTCAGCCCGATGGCACCCTTATCTTTGGGCATGCAGATAGTAGTCCACTTAACCAGTGCCCACTTTCGATTAGTTGTTGAGCTGCCCCATAGAAAGTTACGTTGAAGATTCCTGACTCTTTTTAGAACCCATTTCAGCGCTGCAAGGATTGAGAAAAGGTAAAGCGGCATGGCCTGAAGGACAGACTTGATGAGCGCTACACGGCTGGCTAAGTTTAGAGATCTGTGTGTCCAAAGGTTAAGATGGGAATCAAGCTTCTCTATGAGAGTTTGCCAAGCTGAATGCTTTATGGCTGAAGGAGTGAGGGGAGCTCCAAGGTATTTAGAGGGTAGGGTTGCTGAGGGAAAACCCAGAATGCGAGTGACCACAGATTTGACAGAAGGAGGAGTGTGAAAGAAGAAAATCTGCGATTTGGTGCAATTGACATTAGTACCTGAAGCTTAAGAGAAATCATTGAGAAGGGATTTGATGCATGAGGCTTCCTGGACAGAGGGGTATCCAAATAACATGGTGTCATCAACGAATTGCTGATGAGAGGAGGCAGGGGTGTTGTGGACAGAGAGGCCTTTGAGCTGGTGGGAATGGAGGGCGTGTTTGATGTGACGACCAAGACCCTGAGCCATAAGAACAAAGAGGAAGGGGGAAAGGGGGTCTCCTTGCCTAATACCGCAAGAAGGTTTGAAAGGGTGGGAGGGAATGCCGTTTACTAAGATGGAGAAGTGAGTGGAGGTAATTAGACTCATGATCCATCGAATCCACATGGAACAAAATCCAAAGGCTTTTAACATGTGTTGAATGTACGTCCAGCTGAGTTTATCAAATGCTTTAGAGAGATCCAGTTTGAGAAGCATACCTGCTTGCTTTGAGTGCTTGAGGGAGTGTATTATTTCATGCGTGAGTAGAATGCCGTCCATTATCTGTCTCCCTTCCACGTACCCCGATTGCTCCGGTGAGATGAGCAGCGGTAAGAGGGGCTTTAACCTATTTGCAACAACTTTAGATATGACTTTGTAAATGAGATTGCAGAGAGCTATTGACCTGAATTTATCAGGGGTGATAGAATCCTCCTCTTTAGGGATGAGGGTGATGAAGGTGGAGTTGAGGGAGGGGAGTAGCCAACGAAGAGCTCTTGATTCTTCTACAATCTGTCAAACCTCCCGCTTTATCGTATCCCAGAAGGTGTGAAAGAACATGGTGGTGAATCCATCTGGGCCAGGGGCTTTTCCCTCTTTAAGCTGGGACATTGCTTCATCCACTTCCTGGGGCTGAATCGAGCGAAGGAGGAGCTCATTATGTTCCTCCGTGATGAGGTTTGGCACATTGGTGATTATTTTCCCAATAGCTTGTTGCCGATCTTCTCCAGGCTCTTGGTGGTCCTGCTTGAAGTGATTGAGGAGGACCTCCTCAATTTCCTCATGCTTCTCTACTCTTACCCCCCCCCTTGATTCTGGATGAAAGGTATACCATTGTGCATTCTTCTCTGCACCGTGGTTCTGTGGAAGAATTTGGTATTACACTCTCCCTCCTTTAGCCATCTGACCCAGGATTTTTGCTTCCAGTATATTTCCTCCTACTTTCGCCTTTCCTCGAGCTAGTTGTGAATGCTTCGCTCCTGTTCCAAAGTTGCCTCCGTATGCCCCTTTGTGATTATATTTTGATGGAGATCCACCAGTTCCTGATTTAAATCTTGTTGTGCCTTAAAAATATTTCGGAAGGTCTCCCTATTCCATCTCTTTAGGTGATTTTTTAGAAATCTTAGCTTCTGTTGAAACTAATACATTTTTTACCCTTCTGGAGGGATGAAGGAAGCCCAAAGTGGTCTTAACAAAGTCCTTAAATTTTGGGTGCAAGAGCCAAAACCCTTCAAAGCGAAAGGGTCTTTTTGTTAAGTCACCTAGTCTTTTCCATTAGAGAGCGATCCGCCAATGATCCGACCCTGTGTGCGCGAGTATTGCAGCTGAGATATCTCCTCCAAGATGAACCGCATTGTCTAAGATGAGGAAGCGATCCAATTTGGAAGCAATTTGATGTTTGGCAGCTCTACGATTGCTCCAAGTGAAGGTACTGTTACAGAACGACAGATCTATGAGAGAGGCATTCTAGATGAAGTCCTTGAAGTGAGCAACTTCTTGTTCCATTCTGCTTCTCCCTCCAAACTTCTCCTCTATCTTGGTTATCATGTTAAAATCTCTTTCGATAATCCATAGCAGATGCCTGTGGTTAATGTTCAGAGCTTCTATAGTGTCAAGGAGCGCTATTTTTCTTCTTGTGTCTTGCGGGAAGTATACATTTGATAAATTGCCATGAATATTTGTGCCTAGAATGTGGAAGAATGCCTGAATGAGGTGATGGGAGGCATGAAAATCTGAGAGAGTTACCGCTTGAGTATTCCATGCTATAGCA